>JAVKPL010001950.1:0-17325 GCA_032173675.1 Gastrolobium villosum | reverse complement strand
ACCTATTTAATCACCATTGAATCAAAGAGAGATAATGGTAAAAAGTTTTTGAAAAAAGAGAAAATGTTGATCCAATGGTGATTAGATAGTTAGTGAGTTGGTAGTAGAAAATTTTGGTAGTAAGAATATTCCTCCTTATATATATAATGAGTAAACTAAGTTTAAAATAAAAAATAACAAAGTTTACAATATAAAAAAACTGTTTTTTTTTTTCTTTTCTGAGCAAGCTAAATAGTTGTTAATTTTGTATCAAAAAAATAAAATAAATAGTTGTTAATTTTCTTGTGAAAAAGAAAAAGTAGGTCAAAAAGGGTAGGAACGTGGAATATCAAATGTGAAAAACGGCGCCGTGAATAAAATAACATTATAACGACACGTGTCAATACACTTTAATTTTGATTCACCCCACTGGTTTGTCGTGACCCGCACGCGTGACGAACGGTCAAACATCATATGCTAAACAACTGCTCAAAACGCGGGGAAAGAAGCTTTTTCTATTTCTAATTTCTTAGGGAAGAAATATATTTTTTTATTAATAAAGCAGAATAAATCCGCATAAAATTTTATTCATACAAAAAAAAACAATTTTTTTAGGAAAATACTTGATAGTCATTAATTTTGTCAGTTGTTGACTATAACATCAATGAATAATCTCACCACTTCAACACACCTTACCTTAATTTTGATATATTATGATTGAATTTGTCAAAATTTCCAAGTTGTGCATTATTATTATTATTTTATTATTACATTGTTGCATTACGTCTAAATGATAAAAAAGAAAAGAAAAGAAAAGAAATCAAAAGGGTTATATAGTTTATACTTTAAATTTTTCAAAACCAACTTTCTGCAACAAAGTGATATTATTTTTTGTAAAGAGTGTTTGAATTTTCAACCAGGGCCATAATAACATTAAAAATGAAAATGCCTTACGAAGAAAATTAGATATTAGGGAAAAATAATTAAGAGGATGATGTAATGTTAATGGGGCAGGTGAAAATGGTAGAAGCAGCAAAGCAAATTAGGAATGACACACACAATCCGAGAGGAAGCACCAAATTGGGGATATATTGATAATCATCTAATTTATTTTTCCACCTTAATATGAATGACATATCACTTCACTCTTTTTTCAAAATAATAGAAGAAGAAAGTATGTGTTTATAAAATAAAACTTCTAACATATAATAAAAGTACACATCTCATCTCTTCTCCTTACGATAGGTGATAAAATAAGAGAAATATATATCTCAAATTGAATGAGACTTTCTTAAGCGGGTATAAAAAATAGATGAGATTTATTTATTTTTCTTTATCTTTTTCTTAATAAATCTCACATACTTTTTTATATATTGTATGAAGGGTTCACTTTTTTTACTGTAAATGTAAATAATTTATCTACAGTGAGCTCAAAATGATGTCGTTTCGAGGCAGAAATTAAGGTATTTTTGTAATTATAATTTATTTCAGAGTTATAATAGTCTTTTTCATTATAATTTTTTAATTTTTCAACCTAAAATGACGTCTTTTTAGGAGAAAATGTAGATAACTTATTTACATTCACTTTATAAACATTAAAGCCTTGTAGGAAAGAATAAGAAACATATTCCCTAAAAAATAAGATGGGTTTATTATCTATCATTTAACATGATCAGAAAAACTTTCCTACACTCATAATATTTTGTGGGGCCCGCAGCAAAAAAAAACTCTGGCACGCAAAACGAATCTCTATAACATTACATAATCATTTTTCCTACAACATAACTCTTATAAAATCCAAATAAGATAGAATGAAATTAACCAAATATTAAAAGGGATATATGAAAGGAGAAAGTTTGTGTCATGTTAGTCAGATATCTCATGTGGGACACATTATTAAAAAAAAAAATGAACCCCAGATAAGATATCTTAACAAAATAACATAACTCCTTCCTAGAATATGATATTCATAAATTCCAATGTTAAATGTGTTAAAAAGTGAATAGAAGCAAAGCCAGTTTGTGTGTGTGTAGCATTGCCTGTGATTATATATTTCGTGAGCTGAGCTAAGGTGTTTGTATTTGGAAGCGTGTAGTGTACTGTTTTCGTGTGCTTATAGACTTCCACTTCTGCTTTCACTATTTTCATTTAATACTAATATACACATATATACACTTGTGTTTCTTTAGGTGTTAATTATTTTTCTGATATATATAGCTTAAAGCTGCAAAGCATAGGACTCAAGTAGCATGCACTCTGCTTGCTGTTTCAAGCAAAGAGAGAGAGAGAGAGAGAGAGAGAGAGTTTTAGTTTTAGTTTTAGTTTTAGTTTTTGGCATTGGTGCTTGTGCTTGAGAAGTGGAAAGAAAGAAGGAAGCAGTATCAGCGTCAGTGTGATGAGTGGTTTCACTGAAAGGTTGGTTTCTTTTGAAGGTAGAAAAAGAAACAAAGTACTAAACTCAACCCAATAATGCTTAGGTCCGCGTGCTTTGATGCAAACTCTTAAGAAAGAAAGATCTGCACGGTGACCCTTTTTCGCAGGTGTTTTTGGTTCCTTGTTCGTTCTGCTTTTCAGCTTGCTTGGATTCTTTCTTTGTTTTCTCCGACAACAAAATGAGATTCTTATATTAAGAGAATATGGACCCTTTTCTTCTTTTTAACTCTCCAACATAAGAAAATGGGGTGGTGAATGGTACTTGCCACTTTGTGTCTTGTGATGATGGAAGAGGGAAAAGGAGCATTTTTTGTTTGGTGGGGTGCAGCTTTTGGAGGTTTTGAATTGAAGACGTAGAAACAAGGGTTCCTCCTCTTGTGAGAGAGTCGTGCAGCATAGGAAATATAGGATGGCTTCCGTAGAAGAAAAGATTAAAACTTGTGGAGTTGGAGGAGGATTAGTTGTTGGGGGTCAAACATTTGTTGCTGAGATGAAACTGCTGAAAGAAATGCAGGAACATTCTGGTTTGTTGTTTCCTTTTCATCTTTCTAAATCATAAATTCTATTTGGTTTTTCATATTTGTAGTTCTGAAACAAAGATCATTTTTTTTTTTGTTACATCTTAATAAATAGGCTTTGTTTGATTATGCTAATTTTTCAGGGGTTCTACAGACTTTAAATTCAGAGTTATGGCACGCTTGTGCAGGCCCTCTTGTATCTTTGCCTCAGGTTGGAAGCCTTGTGTATTACTTCCCTCAGGGACATAGCGAACAGGTGAAACTCTTGTTTTAAATTTTTTTTTTCAAGTGCTAATTCTAGCATTGGAAGGGTCGGCTTGGCTCAGCGGTATGCTTGCTTGCCATGGTGTGTCAGGTCGTGGGTTCGAATCAGTCTCTCTGCAAAAAGCAAGGGAAAGACTGCCTAGAATATTCCCTTCCCCAGACACTCATGAAGTGGGTATTTGAACTGGGTCGGCCGTTTTTTTGCTAATTCTAGAATTGGTTTCTTATCTCTTAATTTATGAGTAATACAAAGGCTTAGTAGTTTCTGTTGATTGGCTGAAACATGTGTGTGTCCCCTTTCTCTTTATTTCTGAACAGGTGGCAGCTTCAACTAGAAGAACAGCTACCTCACAGATTCCAAACTATCCCAATCTTACATCTCAGTTACTGTGCCAAGTTCAAAATGTCACACTTCATGTGAGTGTTCTTGATTGGTTGATCCCTTGTTGCATTTGTCCTCAAGTGCTCATTTCAACTTCACAAAATAAAAAAAAATTTACTATAACTCCCATCAAAAGTTTACCATTCTTCTGTATGTTATCATAGGCAGATAAGGAGACAGACGAAATCTATGCTCAAATGAGCCTTCAACCACTGAATTCTGTAAGCTTGGAAGTCTCAGTTCTGGAATTATTGTTATTGCATATTTAAATGTCATGATTATTTGTGATATGTTGAACATTCTTCTCAGATTAAGTTTCTCTATGTCAGGACAAAGAAGTCTTTCCTATAACTGAGTTTGGTCTAAACCATAGTAAACATCCCACTGAGTTTTTCTGCAAAACCTTGACTGCTAGTGACACCAGCACACATGGTGGCTTTTCAGTTCCACGAAGGGCAGCAGAAAAGCTCTTTCCTCCATTGGTACATCTATAACACCAGTTGGTTGCAAATCCTCTTTTGGCCTGTGTTTGGGGAAGATGTTGTAGTACCTCAATTCCCATTTGATTAATATATATTCATTTCAGGATTACACAATTCAACCCCCAACCCAAGAACTTGTTGTCCGAGATTTGCATGATAATACCTGGACATTTCGACATATATACCGGGGTGAGGATGCTTTCTTCATTCAACTCTATTTGTTACTTTGGTAGAAAATAGGAATGGATTTTTGATGTTGTGGATTCAATTTCATCTTTAGCAACTGCATCCTTCTTTTTTGCTGCAAGTTTTTGTTTTTCTTTGCAGCTTATTTTTGAACTCATTCTTGTTTTTATCATTTTGACCTTGTGTGCATTTTGTTTTACCATTGCTATTTTTTTCCATTTTTTATGTAGGTCAACCAAAGAGACACCTTCTCACAACAGGATGGAGTTTGTTTGTAGGCTCAAAAAGGCTTAGAGCTGGGGATTCTGTTCTTTTTATCAGGTAAATGGTGGCAACAAGCAATATTCACTATTTAAATGTTAGCATATAGAAGGTGGAATTTTCAATTCTTAAGGAAAGGGAAAGGGAAAGGGAAGGAACACAGTAGAGTACTAAATTTTGTTTGATTCATTTTTTTCACACTGTTGCAACTTGCTAGCAAAATCATTATTATTATTATCTTTATATAGGTAGTGTATTTTTGTGAAAAACAAAGTCTGCAAAATTCTTGTAACAAGCATTGTCTATTCTCCATGGTATTGTTGCAATATAATGGAACCAAAATATTGTGAATATCATGGAATTCAGATTGGCAACTTATTCTTCATTGTCATACTAATAGTGATATGTCAATTGTTACAAGGGATGAGAAATCGCAATTGCGAGTTGGTGTGAGGCGTGTTAATCGTCAACAGACAACACTGCCATCATCAGTGCTTTCTGCAGATAGCATGCACATTGGTGTGCTTGCTGCTGCAGCTCATGCTGCTGCTAATCGAAGTCCATTCACTATTTTCTACAATCCAAGGTATATTTTATATGTTCATACCCTCACCTAGCATATATTTAAGATATAATGTTGTTGCAAATATAGCTCATGGGATGATTTCCTTTTAGTATAATGTCTATTTCTACTTACTTGTAGGGCATGTCCTTCAGAATTTGTTATTCCATTGGCTAAATACAGAAAAGTTGTATATGGGACTCAGGTCTCAGTTGGCATGAGATTTGGTATGATGTTTGAGACAGAGGAATCGGGTAAGCGCAGGTAAATTTCCTGAAGGCTTGGATTATGCTGTAGCTAAATATGCTTCCTTCACAAAATTGTTATGATATCTGTAAAGTTCTGAGCAAGCAAGGAAAAGTTGACATATACTTCATCTTTCTGCAGATATATGGGTACAATAGTTGGTATCAGTGATGTGGATCCTTTGAGGTGGCCTGGTTCTAAGTGGCGAAATATTCAGGTAGATTAAGCTCTTGTCACCCCCATCAAAAGTTTGTTCTTTGACATTCATTCGATTTTTTACTTATTACTATAGTATTGCACTTACTATAGTTAATAAATAGTATGATGAGTCAAAATTGCAGTAAAAGTATTGAGTCTCATTTTCTATGCATAAGAATTAAGGGGGATAAATTTATAAGCAGAAGCTATATGATTTCTGATTTGTTGTATAATCCATTATAATATTTCTATAAAGCATACTACATATTGGAGCTTAAGCTTATAGTGGATTGGCCTACTTTCCTAGCTCAGCATCAGAACAACTAACAATTTCTATGTAAACAGGTGGAGTGGGATGAGCCAGGGTGTGGAGATAAGCAGAATAGAGTTAGTGTATGGGAGATTGAAACTCCTGAAAGCCTTTTTATCTTTCCTTCTTTGACTTCAAGTCTAAAACGGCCATTACAATCTGGACTTTTGGGTAAGTTTCATATTTCTATTTGCCTACTATGTCGATGAGTCTTCTGTTTTATGACTTATTATGTTGGTTGGTGCAGAAAATGAGTGGGGAACATTGTTAAGAAGACCTTTTATGAGAGCTCCTGAAAATGGAACATTGGAGCTCTCAAACTCAATACCAAATCTCTACTCAGAACATCTGATGAAAATGTTATTTAGACCCCAACTTCTTAACAATAATGGAGCCTTTTTATCGGTCATGCAACAAGAATCTGCTGCTACTAGAGGTCCTTTACAAGAGGTGAAGACAACATTGGCAACAGAGAACCAAAATGTTCATCTTGCAAGTACAGAGAGCATGCCACCAAAAAATCTACATTCTCAGTCAGTACCCGACCACCAACATAATGCCTTTAACATGCATTCACTGATGAGAAGTGACCAACCTGAAAAATTGCATCCTGTGGCCAAAATTGATAATCATCTTCCTTCTGGAACATTTACTGATAAGTCAAAATTAGAATCTGAAGTGTTACCTGATCATATGTTTGACTTCCCTTCCATGGAAGGATGCAACATTGAAAAAATGTCTGCAAATCCCGTTAACCCGAAAATCCTAGCAAGCCAATTGGCATTCCATAATCACAACGAGAGTCCATTACACACTCAAACTAGTCCATGGCCTATGCAGTCTCAACTAGAATCATCGATGTCGCATCCTCAACTGATTGATATGTCCCCCCAATCTGATTCTGCTATTGTAAATGGCCTGCTTCCTCAGCTAGACATTGATGAATGGATGATGTATTCTTCTTGCCAACCTTTTTCTGGACAAAACAGATCAACTGGACCTTTATCAGATTTGCAAGAACATACCTCACTTCAAACTCAAGCAGTGAATTCCCCTTTACCTTCGATGAACCAAGAAGTGTGGGATCATTATGTCAAGAATTTGAAGTTTTTATCTCAACCGGACCAGCTAACATCCATTTGTCAGCCAGGGATGTATGGCCTCAATGGTATATCTAGTTCAAACAATTTGAGGGATCTTTCAGCTGAGAGCAATAACCAAAGTGAAATTTGTGTCAATGTTGATGTTAGTAACAGTGTAAGTACCACCATGGTTGACCCTTCTACTTCAAGTGCCATTTTGGATGAGTTTTGCACAATGAAGGACAGAGATTTTCAGAATCCACAAGATTGCATGGTTGGAAACTTGAGTTCTAGCCAGGACGTCCAATCTCAGATAACCTCCGCAAGTCTTGGAGAGTCACATGCCTTTTCTCTGCGAGACATCCCTGACAACTCAGGTGGCACATCTTCAAGCCATGTTGATTTTGATGAAAGCAGCTTTCTGCAGAATAACTCATGGCAACAAGTAGCTGCACCCATCCGAACCTACACCAAGGTTTGTAGTGGAAAAACTCTTTCTAAATTTGCATTCATTCTATGATATCTTAAAATTGACATAATTTGTGAGGGTAGAGAAGAGGGGATTCCTTGTATGCAATGATCTTTCAGGAGTAGGAGTAGTTTTACCAGTACTCCAGCTCGCCCTCAAATATAAGCCTGCAAATGATTGTCTTGTAAAGTTCAACTATATTATTTTGATCAACATGTTTAATCACGTATATCATCATGGATTTGATCTTTTTTGGGCTTACAGGTGCAAAAGGCAGGTTCTGTAGGAAGATCAATTGATGTAACTACTTTCAAGAACTACGAGGAGTTGATCCGCGCTATTGAATGCATGTTTGGACTCGATGGTCTGCTGAATGACACCAAAGGTTCAGGATGGAAATTGGTATATGTAGACTATGAGAACGATGTTCTACTTGTTGGGGATGATCCTTGGGAGTAAGTTTCTTACCTTCTCTTGTAATATGTGATATTATTGTGCTTAGATTTCTTTTGAACCAAAAAGAGAGAGACCCTTTTAGAGTTTAGAACCTTAGGAACAATCGTTATTTTTGTTTGGCACTCTCATGTTACATATCCTTCGTTCAAATGCTGTGTGCAGGGAATTTGTGGGCTGTGTCCGCTGCATCAGAATATTATCACCTTCAGAAGTTCAGCAAATGAGGGAAGAGGGGATGAAGCTTCTAAACAGTGGAGCATTGCAAGGGATCAATGCTTGAATGTTCAGGTGGCTGCACAAGAGATCACTAAGCCATGCTTTGCAATTTTCTTCTAACGTTCGAAGCAATCTCTCAAAAAGTAAAGGCATTTGTTGTGGGAGAAGTCATATATTACCTTGTCCTACAAAGTTGCCATGTAATGTATGAACTAAATGGAACATTCATTTGGCAAGATTGGAGTATTAGTAGGTATGGACCAAACCTTGAAGGAGGAAGAGTCTTAGTTTGTGAAAGATCAAAGGTTATAAAATGTTCCATTGAGTTAAGGATTCCATACCTATTCTTGTAAGTCATTGTTGCAGGCAAGTAGCAATATTATGCTTTATTAATACGCGTTGGAATCTTGCTAATTCATCAACCGTCCAATGCTACCATATTTCTAAGGGCGTGCAAAATAACCAAAAAAGTGGGTCGAACCATGAACCGAACCGAACCGCTTCATAAAATAACCGGTTTTAAAAAATTAGTTCATGAACCGAACCGGTTTTTAAAGAACCGAACCGGTTTTTAAAGAACCGAACCGGTTTTTAAAGAACCGAACCGGTTTTTAAAGAACCGAACCGGTTTTTAAAGAACCGGTTCATGAACCGAACCGTTTCCGAACCGAAGCGAACCATTTTCAAACCAAACTAAATTAATTTTTATAACTTCATTTTTTAAATTTTTAAATTTTTTTCTTTTCAAAGGAGGGTCGACCCGAACCGATTCCGAACCACTTTTGAACCGGTTCCGAATCGAACCGAATCACTTTTGAACCGAACTACTTCCGAACCAAACCAGTTTTGGACCGAACCGAACCATTTAAACCAATTCGGTTCGATTTTTCAAAAAAATCGGTTCGGTTCGACCCATGCACTTCCCTACATGTTTCCATGCCAGTTGGGTTATAAGCATTTAGCAAATTATAAAAAAAAGAAAGGAAAATGAAGAAAATTAACACTAACAAGAATACAACTCAAAGAGTAGTGCATCATCTGTTTATTTTCTTTTCCTTCTTGTTATTAGATTTAACGCTTACCATTAGGTCAAAAATTATAATTATTAGTCAAATGTAACTCTTTCTATTTATTTTTTCAGCCTAACTGTTATGATTTGATCTGATTTTGACCTAAAGAGCACAACACCCTTTACTTATCTTTATGAATCGATAACCTAAAGGACGCAACATTCTTTACTTATCTTTTATCAACCCAAGCGCCTAACTTCGATCCATAATGGACTTTGTCAAGACAAAATGTTGGTTTCACCAACACTTTTTTTTTTTTTTTCAAACAAAATGTTCTTAGCCGAAGGTATAATCACCCTAATAATTGGCTTAAAGAGAACGTATAATCTCCGTTCATTACATTGTTAAGGTCAATTTTGAGTTCAACTGTGTGCAATTCTAATTTTAAATCTCGGACATATAATAGAATCCAAATCTTGATGAGTTTTAGGTGTCTAGTAAGAGGTGAAATTTTTTTTCTTAGGAAACCGAGGTAAGGAAAATTATTTATCAATGTTTGATAGGAGGTGAAATAAAAATAAGGCTGGGACATTAAAAAGTTATAATTTGCTTTTCCATATAGAATTGTTATGGAAAATTGCCATTGATGGGATGGAAATTTTTTTTTCCCATGTGGTGAAAAAATTAACACATAACATTAGTAAAATTAATCCAATATTTTCCGAAAAATTTTGGCCTACCAAACATTTATAGTAACTTATCCGGGGAATTTTTTTTTTTCCATCATATTCTCGGAAATTATTTTTTTTTTTTCGGTAAAAAAATTTCACCTTACCAAACACCGGAACGAGTAGTCAAGTATCTTGAGACTCTTGATAAAGGCGTACATACTATTTGCTTCATGAGACTAATAATGGGGTGCACATTTTCAGCCACAGTGATCATCCAAAAAATAAACACTGACAGCAGCAAGCAAAGGTAGAAGAATTTTTTCACCAAAAAAAAAACGTAGAAGAATTTTAGGGCCACAATTTTTGTGACCATGAGCAACTACAACTGTGTATGCGTGCTATGAGATAATTTAACAAAGGGGAAAACAAAATTATTTCAGCAAGCAAGCACACACTGGCATAATTCATCTAAATGACCATATTACTGACACATCCCCAAGCAATCAAGCATCCCAAAGTAACGGTGATCGTGTTATTATATTTAAATAGAAAGCTTCAACTTCAAGGTGTTTGAAGATTACGGATACATATCTAGTTTAAGATATTATATAATTTAATCAATGCACTTCATTATTAACCTGCGCATGATGAGCAAAGATACACAAGAAACAAAAACCACATATACATTAAGATATAATCAGATAAAATTCTAATCAGAGCCTCAGTTGCTATAAATTTTCTATAAGCATCCAAATTCTATGGCCTAACCAATCAGCCAAGACAATCTAGGCTCACTTGTGTTTTGAATTTTCCTAGCACATGTTCATCCGTGATAATTGATTTATCCCCCAGTCCTCAACTCTCTCCTTTCTAGGTGTTGGGTATGGCTCATACTTCGCATATTGATGATGACCCTATTATAATTTTCTTAGCAGTTTGGGCTTGGGCCCATAAATAGCTATATTTGTCTTGTAAATCGAGTGACTTGTAACGAGTGGCGGTGAGGTGAATATAGTACAGACAAGCTGGACGTAGCCTGAATTGGGTGAACCAGGGTAAATCGCTGTGTCTATTCTCTCTCTTTACTTTTTCGTTTTCTATTTGTGTGTGGTCGATTTCCAACACTAGGTCCCCTATTAGGTTTGAAGCCTTGTTTACATCCTTGTGAATAAACACAATCTCCACATTCAGAGAGAATTTAAAGTAGTTTTGTCAAGTCAGTGTAAGCAATGAAATGATTGAATTCAGAACTACAAGTAAAGGGGTAAACAAAACAGTTTCATACAATATCAAAACCCTATTAACAAGTATGCAAGTCATCAACACTTATGAGCTGCAGGACTCAGTACTTTACATCTTCATGTCTTTTGCATAACTTAATAGAGCTGTCTTCCATTACGAGACAGGCAACATTCTTGTAAGTGGGCTTATCAAAATCTTGGTATAGAGCAAGGGAGTGGATCCTTTCATCTTAATGAAGACAGAAATAGAAACAAAATTTTCACATGACCAGGTCATACGAAATTTTAACATGAAACAAACCATTCCTGTAGAGCAGCGAGTAGGATCTACAAGAAAATGGATATGGAAGTAAATAAATGATCACATTGTTGATTGGGACCAGGAGATCAAACCCGGGATCAAGTCTTTCTGAAGGAAGCTAGGAGCCACCAAGTTAAAAGGCAATTGCTCTAAACCAGGAATCTCAAGTTCGAGCCCCATTGATGGAGAATATGGTGTTGGGAGAACTACCCTAATTCGGCTTTTCGATGAATCGGTTGAGATACCCCAAAACAAAAAAAGAAATGGCAATGGATGATTTCTTTTAGACGAGAAGCAATCCTAATTAATAGTGTTCAGAGATTCCAGTGGTCATGCTTACAATGGCAGTAATATGGGGTAGAGAAATAAAAAAGAACCATGCATACAGACTGCAACACTTATCCTGCTAATAAAAGTACAGGACCAGTCGACCATATTAATCTTGAAACATTTATAAGCATATGATTGAATCCATCGCAGTCTAGCAAGTAAAATTCTAATTTTAAAACATAAAGGCTAAAGTTGACTCTATAAGTTTCAAATGTAATTCATCTTTCATTTTCTAATAATAATATCAATTCATCTTTCATTTTCTAATAATAATATCAATTAAATAAGGGCGATAAAGATCGAACCCGTGGCATCGAGACTCTGATACCATGTAAAGAAGTATTCACAAATACTAAAACAGCATCCACTCTTCCCAAGTTACCTTCTAATCCAACATCCTCTCAATTAAATCCTAATCAACACCCTCGCTCTGGTACCATCTCATGAAATTTGTGAAGTCTAATTCTCATTATTGAAAACAGAATAGAGGGTTTTCATCACTATATAATGTGATGATATTACAAGAAACTACAACTAATTGACTAAATCAGTTATAACTAAAATAATATAAAAGTTTAAGCTGTTGTGTGAGGTTGTATTAATTATTTTATTTTTCTCTAATAATTCGCACTCTGATAGAAACCATTTAACCCCAAAACTTAAGTTATTGAAATTACATTAATGATTATATATTTCTCTAACAAGAAGAATATAGAGATAAAAAGTTACGTGTCGAACAAAAAAAATAGCAGGCACCGATGATATATATCTTTCTATTTTCTTCTTTTCTTTTCACCTATAGAAATACTTTATATATGATTTGCCCCTGACAACTTTCCATGCTTTATTTAAACTTCAACACTTCTCATATACCAATGTCAGTTAATTATTCTAGCGAACAAACACTATGCAGGTTTTTGGTCTTATTAGCTTTTTCATATTTTTTGAACCTGAGACTAATCTTTGCATGTATATGGGTATTAACATTACCTCTCCCTATAAATGCTTTTTTTTTCTCCCAACTTGAACCCGTTATTATTACAGAACCCCATTACCTTAAACTTGCACATCAGCAACCCTTTTGGGTGTGTGTTGTATTATTTATTTATTTTTTGATAACATTGTGTGTTGTATTTTTAACTCCCGCATTGGCTGAGTTTTTAGACTTTATTTGACCTTGTTTGAAATAATATAATTATTTGCCTCTGGTTTTGCATTAGAAAAAAAAAATCAGTCAGAACCATGCATGTCAAGCTTTGCAATTAATTTACAACAATGTTTTGTTCTTGTGCTTATTGATATTTGTATAAGAATTGATATACTTTGATCTTTCAGAAAATTATTTAATTAAAAGAAACGTTTAATAATATTATCTAGTTATCATATTGACAATGTACTTAATACAGAAGCCTTCTCAGCTTTCTCCATGTGCCAGCTCATCTCATTCTAACAAAACTGTAACTGATTCTGTTAGTGTAACAAGATCTGATTCTGTTAGAGTAACTAATCTTGTTACAAGTAAAGTAACTTAACTTAGTTAGTTAGTGACTCAGTTAATGGCCTTTTGTGTATCTTACTTACCTATATATTCTGGTAAGCGCTGTACAGCTATTATTATTCAATATACAAACTATTTTTCTTTTACAAATGTGTAAAGTTTTGCTTTCTGTTAGTACTCTTAATTTATTAAATAACCACAGGTATATATGTCATTAAATGGTCACAGTTTTCATTTATTTTAAAATTATGCTATGTTGATTTTATGAATGATACATGCATAATGTATACTTATACTTTAAGCGTGAGTGAGAATACATGAAATATTCATCTCATCAAAAAATACTAATTAGTGTAAATGATCTTGATTTATACCAGTATTAAATAACCCTACCCATACATATTGTTTTATTAGATTATAAATTATTAAATTAATCACAAACAATATTTAGTTTTCGAGTTTAATCATAACTATTGCAGTTTGAACCAATGACCGAAAAAAAAAAATTAGTTTGAGCCAATGAATTTTAAAATTACTGTGCGCACTCCTAATAGAGCCTGAAACTGATACTCGTTGATTTGATACATTTTTTGACATAAAATCTACATGAAAATTGATTCATACCAAAAAAAAAAAAAAAAACTTTTAAAAATTGAGAACAGTGTTTATTCTTATTGTTTCAGTAATTAAAGAACACACAGCTAACTTTAACAAAGTCAGAAATTTCTTTTTACCAAAAAGAAAAAAGGGTCACAGAAATTCTCAATAATTGTAGAAAGATCATTAATCAATCAACTTTTGAAATTACATATACTTTGTGTAACCTGTTTTGTAACAACCGCAGTTGGTTCCAAATATAATCACATTAGTCAATTATATAGATGATCTTTTTATTCTTAATATATATATATATATATATATATATATATATATATATATATATATATATATATATATATATATAAGGGTATTGTGATAACCAAATTGTGTTACTACCAAATGACTACCAATCAATCTTACCGTTAGATCGATTATATTGATCCAACGGCTATATTTATTTCCATCTTTGTATGGTCATGATTTATCAAATTTAATACTTTATATTTATTTTCACCTTTGTATGGTTATGATTTCCCATATTGAATGTTTATTTAAATATGGGGAATCATAACCATACAAAGATGGAAAAAGATATATAACTGTTGGATCAACATAATCGATCTAACAGTGAGATTGATTGGTAGTCACTTGTTAGTAACACAACTTGGTTGTCACAATATCCTTCCCCATATATATATATATATATGGATTCATTTTTTCTGTAGTTACTGCAGATAAGTTATTTGCAGTAAACCCAATACGACATCATTTTGGGGCAGAAATCATAGTATTTTTGTAATTTTAATTTATTTCAGGATTATAATAGTTTTTATATTTATAATTTTTTAAGATTTCAATACCAAAACTACGTCATTTTGGGAATAAACACAGATAACTTATCTGCATTAACTCTGCAGAGATATTTTTCCATATATATATATATATATATATATATATATATATATATATATATATATATATAATGATTAAACTTTAAAGTCATGATATAATTTCATTGATGTAGTGCTAGTTTGTGTGGAATTAATATGTATGGTCCATATACATTGGATTCCTTAGCTCTGCTAGGGTTAGGGTTAGGGATTTCCGATGATTCCTGCCACCGCCGGCCGCTCGCGATCAACTGAAGAGGAGGATAATCTCCAAAGAAGTGTGAAAAAGAGTAAGGGAGGAGATGATAATTTCACCAGTGAGCAAACCATGACTCCGCGTGAAGAAGAATGGATGAAGGACAACATGTCCTTCAAGGAAATGTTAATGCGCCACAATGGAGAGTGGGAGGATCGAATTGAAGAGATCAATGTAGAGGATAAGGAGAATCAATCAGAAGATGTAGTCATCGAAGATCAACCGGAATCGCCAGAAGTGATTACGGAAGAAGATGGGGAAGGCAGAGTGAATTTTAAGTTGTCAGATTCCTTTAAGAAGAAAGCATGGCAACACTGGCACCAATCCTTCTTCGTAAAATTGATGGGGAAAAAGGTCTCTCTAGCATTTATGAAAAAGAAAATGGAGAACCTGTGGGCACGACAAGGTAAGATCTTTGTAACTGATCTCGAAAATGACTATTTTTTAGTTCGTTTTTCTGATAAAAAAGACATGGATTTCGCCCTCACAGCTGGGCCTTGGATCATTTTTGATCATTATCTAGCCATTAGGTCATGGGAACCTGATTTCCATCCCTATCAGGCATCTATTACTCGTATTATGGCTTGGGTGCGGTTGCCTGAATTTCCAATAGAATATGTTCACACCTCTTTAATTAAGAGTATTGGGAATTGGCTTGGAAAATTTGTGAGAATTGATGCTGCTACTACTTCATTAGCTCGAGGTCGTTTTGCAAGAATGTGTGTGGAATTAGATCTCACGAAATCTTTGCAAGTGGAATATAAAGTTGAAGGTAGACTGAAAAAGGTAGAGTATGAGGGGTTGCATCTTATTTGATATGGTTGTGGCATGTATGGTCACAGGTTGGAAAATTGTCCGAATAGAATATGTGGAGTAACTGATAAGGAGAATTCTGAAGTGGAAAAGGACATAAATACTCACGAAATTAGTATGGAAGATGGTAAAGATGCGGCTGAGGAAAAATCCAAATTTGGTCCTTGGATGCAGGTTTCGCGAGGTAGGAGAAATAAGGGGTACAGGAAAATAGATCAGAAGTAAAACAAGGGAAAGGGATCCAAACACACTTGAAAATGAGAAACTCTTTTATGAATTTGAAAAATCAAAATGTGCAGGAGGAGAAACAGAATGATACAGGGAGGGACAATAGTAATGGGAACCCTGTCCATAGGTCCCTTCAATCCAAAGATAAGAAGAGTTCGGCTGCTGCAGTTGAGATGGTGGAGACTAATTCCCAATTTATTCTGGTTGGTACTCATATAGACAATAGTAGTATGAACCAGAATTTGGAAAAGGGCCATCATAAAAAGGAGTTAGTGAATGGGAAGCGAAATGCAGGAATTAAAAATCTGAATCAGTCAAAGGATAATGGAGAAGGTAGTTCTGTTGGGATGGATAATCCTAGCAATACTAATCACCATAATACGAATGGTTTGATACCTAAACACCAAAATCAAGTCTCCATTGGTCAAGTAATGAAGACTTCAAATGATAATCTTGACCCGAAACCTCCTGACCCTATGGCTGAAGACGGTGTACAGGAAAATGTTGCAAATGAGATGGAATATGTAAGTGCTAATGATAACATCACATTGAGGGATTGTGAAAAACAGGGATTTTCAGGCCTTGTAAACCAATCTCAAAGTTTTTAATGAATTTTCTCATATGGAATTCAAGAGGGGCTGCTAGAAGGGAGTTTGGCAATGCCCTTAAAACTCTGATTAAGAAACATATGGTGGATATGACTGTTGTGGTTGAACCTCGAACTCACAGTGGAATCTGTAGAAAGCTTATAAAGAAAGTGGGGTATGATAGTTTTGTTGTAGAAGAAGCTCAGGGGTTTGCTGGTGGAATTTGGATCATGTGGCATAGTGACAAGTTGAGTATAACTGTTCTTTCTCAATCTTCTCAATTTGTTCATTGTAAAATTACTATTCCTAATGGTAATTGTTTTGAATTCACGGCAATATATGCTAATCCTTCTCAAAGTATTAGAAATAATTTATGGGAGGATCTTCGGTCCCTTAGTAATTCTATTTCTGGTCCTTGGGTGCTTGGAGGGGATTTTAATGAAATTGCTTCTACTCATGAGAAAAAGGTGGTGTTATTGCTGATCCTGTTAGGTGTCAGAAATTTGCTTCAGTCTTGGAAGATTGTAAGGTGGCTGATATGGGCTGTGATGGGCCCTTTTTTACTTGGCAAGGTCCTAAATGGCCTAATTTAAGAAGAGTTTACAAGCGGCTTGATAGAGTTGTTGCTAACGTAGAATGGAGAATGCTTTTTGATGGAGCTAGAGTATCTTCTCTGCCTAGAACTTATCAGATCATAACCCAATCCTTATCAAACTGATTGAAGATAATACTGGTGAGAAAAAGAAGCCGTTTAGATCTTTTGTCCTTGTGGAAGACATTACAGGTTTGTTGATCCTAAATTCTCCTATTGGAGTAGAATTTTGATAGCAACACCAACCAACCAGACCAACACAAC
>JAVKPL010001949.1:0-176632 GCA_032173675.1 Gastrolobium villosum | reverse complement strand
AGCTGAGCATCTTTAATTTTTGTCATCATTTCGTTCTCAATTCTTGTAATTTCGATGTCACAAATTCTTCCTGGAAAGACTTCAGACAATTTCATATCTCTGAACCTCTCGATTACATCAAAATCTCTAATCATCATGCTTGCCATGCTCACTGACTTTCGGCTCAATGCATCCGCTACAACATTAGCCTTGCCGGGATGATATTTCAGTTCAAAATCATAATCTTTTAAGAATTCAGTCCACCGTCGTTGCCTCATATCCAACTCCTTTTGATCGAATAAGTACTTTAGGCTCTTGTGGTCACTAAATATGATAAACTTCATTCCATACAAGAAGTGCCTCCACTGTTTCAATCCAAAAACGATTGCAGCAAGCTCTAAATCATGGGTCGGATAGTTTTCTTCATGAGGTTTCAATTGCCTCGAAGCATACGCTACCACTCTCCTATCTTGCATCAACACACAACCCAATCCCTTTTTAGAAGCATCACTGTACAACTCAAATTCACCTTCCGGATCAGGAAGTACTAACACTGGAGCAGTCGTCAACTTTTCCTTTATCTTCTGAAAACATTCTTCGCACTCATGCGTCCAAATAAATGGAGTGTCCTTCCGGGTCAAACGGGTCAATGGCAAAACCATTTCCGAAAATCCTTTAATAAATCTTCGGTAATAACCAGCCAAACCCAGAAAACTCCTTACTTCAGTCACAGTCTTGGGCCTCTCCCAATCAATAACTGCCTCAATTTTATTAGGATCAACCGCCACCCCATCAGCAGAAATGACGTGACCCAGAAATTGCACTTGAGAAAGCCAAAATTCACATTTAGAAGGCTTTGCATACAGCTGTTTATCTCTGAGGATTTGCAACACAGTTCTCAAGTGATCCTCATGCTCTTCCTTACTCTTGGAATATATCAGGATATCATCAATAAACACAATCACGAATTGATCCAGAAACGGCTTGAAAATGCGATTCATATAATCCATAAACACCGCCGGAGCATTAGTGAGTCCAAATGGAATTACCTGATACTCATAATGTCCATATCTAGATCGGAAAGCAGTCTTCGGAATATCTTCCTGCTTAATTCGGATCTGATGATAACCTGACCTCAAGTCAATCTTTGAAAAGACACAAGCACCCCTCAACTGATCAAGCAAATCATCTATGCGAGGGAGAGGATACTTGTTCTTAATGGTAACCTTATTCAACTGACGGTAATCAGTGCACAATCTCATGCTACCGTCCTTCTTCTTAACAAATATCACTGGTGCTCCCCACGGGGACACACTAGGCCTAATAAACTGCTTAGCCGAAAGCTCCTCAATATGCTTCTTTAACTCGGCTAATTCCGGTGGTGACATCCGATATGGAGCCAGAGAAATGGGTCCCACACCAGGCAACAAATCAATGGTGAACTCAATCTCTCTGTGAGGTGGAAGCTGCGGAATCTCATCCGGAAACACATCCACAAACTCCTTCACCACGGGAATATTGTCAATCTCCTCATGACTTCCACCCACTAAACCCCCCACAAAGACATATCCCAATGCCCCGGCCCTCAAAGCCTTTCTAACCTGCAGCACAGATAGATATGGGGAAGAACTAGTAGCAGAATCATTAGCAGAGAGCACAATTCTTTTTCCACAGCAGTCTATCATAGCACAGTTCTTTGATAACCAATCCATTCCCAAGATAACTTGAAGACTAATCATCGGCAAACAAATAAAATCCAGCACATAATCTCGGCCTTCATATTTAAATTCCATATCCTTGCATAATACTGATGTGTAACACTTCCCTCCAGTAGCAGTCACCACTTTCATTGGAGGAGAAATGTCGTACATTTGCAAGTTTAGCCCAAAGGCCATAAAATCAGACATACAGGAGTGTGTAGCTCCCGAGTCAAACAAAACTTCAATATCCATATTATCAATATAAATTATACCTTTCACAAGATTTGGAGCCTTTTTTGATTGCTGACGGTCCATGGTGTACACTCTACCAACCGTCTGTGCCTCGATCATGGGAGGAACAACAGAAACAGGAACAGCCGCAGCTTGAACTGCCATAGTCCTCACTTCAGTCTGAGGACATTGTCTCGAGTAATGGCCGGGCCTTCCACATTTATAACATATAATTTCACCGGTGGCACACTGGCCTCTATGCTCCCTCCCACATCCTTTACACTTAGGAGGAGGTCCTCTATCAACAAAATTCTTCTGAGTCCCCGGCTTCTTGAATATATTTGCTGGGTTGTTCACACTCAGCTTCTTATCTTTCATCTTTTTATTCTTCCAATAACCAGAGCCCGTTGCTTTATTGGAAGTAGGTGCTTGGGCCTCAGAAGGCTTCTTGGTACTGGACACACCATATACCTCTTCTACCTTCCGGCACTGGTTCACAAACCGGCTGAACTCTCGGATGTCACAGTTTGACATCTTCCGAGACATCTTCTCATTCAGACCCCACTGAAACTTGGAGGTCATCTCAGCCGATGTGGGTAAAGCTCTCCCATAATTAGCATATTTCACCAATTCATTGAACTTGGCAAAATATTGATCAATAGACATTGACCCTTGCTTCAAATCATTGTATTCGTTCTGCTTCCTTTCCCTAGCCTCCCTAGGAAAATAGTTGTCTAAGAACAGCGTCTCAAACAATCGCCAGGTAATTTCCCGACCTTCAGCTTCTAGAGGTTGCACAGTATTAGTCCACCAATCCTCCGCTTCCTCTTCCAACATATAAACGGAGTAGACCAATTTCAATGCATCAGGGCACCTCATAACCCTGAAAATCTTCTCCATAGCTTGGAGCCATTTTGCTGCCACCATAGGGTCATATTCTCCTTTAAAAGAAGGAGGTTTATGTTTTCTGAAAGCCATTAATCTTCTTTCTTCGGCTTCGTGCTCATCAACCTGTTCTGCATGCGGTTGACTCACCTCAGTGTGATGGCTATAACTACCTGAGTGGTGACTCGCTTCACCCTCATTATTACCCGCTCCGTCTTCTTCATTTTGAGCAGGTGGAGTAGGCGTGGCAGTGTGAGGAGGAGGAGAGGGTTGCCTGTTCTCGGGTCTAGCACCCCTCATCGCCCTCAGCTCGTTCATCATTGCGGTCATAGCATTCCGCGTGTCCTCATTTGTTTTGAGTAGATTTTCGTTAGCTCGACGACTAACTTCCAACTCCCTGTGCACAGCTGCCAGGGTTTCAATTATAGGATCCGGCTGCCCAACTGTTGCCCCACGACCACCTCGTGGCCTAACCAAAGCAGCCAAAACAGGATCTGGCTGAGCGTTTGCATTCGATGCTTCGGCGTTATTCCGGTTCCTCGTCATGACACTACACAAGTTACACTCAGAAATGAGTTGATCAGGCTCACACTAAGTGATCACAAATGCAATAATCATCAAGAGTACCAAAACAACTACAAAGCATTAAACAGCAAACACAATTTACAATAGTCCACAAGTTTCCCTACAAAACTGCTCTGATACCATAAAATGTAACACCCCGTTCTAGAACCGGTTTGTTAACATTGACTTATGATATTAAGCGCAGTTACAATCACATTGGTGCAATTAAAATCCGGTTAAATTTCTCTTTTAAAGCAAGCCGAATTAAAATTACCCAATTGCGTGACCATAACCATAGTGCATTGCGGAATAACATACTTAAAGCTTAATACCATACTTTCATTTCATTTATTACGGTCTCCATTTGCCCATAAAATTATAGGATTTTTCATTACTTACGCGTGGGTTCAAACCGCGCTCAAATCGGAGCACCGTAGCCCAAGTTATGAGGTTTTTACGAAATGGAATGCTGAATTTCCCAGGACCCCTACGCTTCAAGCGTGGATCCCACGCTTCGAGCGTGGACAGTCAGAAGGTGGGCGCTCCAAGCGTGGATCCCACGCTCCAAGCGTGGACATTCGGGAGCAAGCACCCAAAACAGGGCAGTTTGACCTACCTGTGGTGTTTTAACCATAACTTGAGTTATACTTATCCAAATTACACAATCTTGGTCTCTATGGAAAGCTAAGAAACATATCTACAACTTCCATCAAGACACAAGGATCCAAATCTATCGTATAGGATACGAAAATTGGACAACAAGACAGGGTATCTTTGTTTTGGATTGGTTTTCCAACCTAAAGGTCTTCTTTCACCTAATTTACATCATATAATCCTTTCAATACATGAATTCTAGTCTCTCTAGATACTCATACACAATAGAGGCATACATATCATTTCATCATATATGCAAATACCCAATAATTACAACATTACATCATGTTTACAAGTTTCAATTACAAATTATGGGACTTAGCTACAAAACACTATGATCACTACTTGGCTCCCATCAACAAAAGAGATACCAAAGGGGATGAGCATAGGCTAAGTCCAACCAATT
The DNA here is from genome assembly GCA_032173675.1 of Gastrolobium villosum. Taxonomy (NCBI): domain Eukaryota; kingdom Viridiplantae; phylum Streptophyta; class Magnoliopsida; order Fabales; family Fabaceae; genus Gastrolobium; species Gastrolobium villosum. Next base: position 172,213 of record JAVKPL010001949.1, on the reverse strand, counting down.
AAACATAGCATGCATATAACAAATGACTTTCATTTACAATCTTGTACATATGAATTACAAAATAGCATGCTTAATCAAATGACCCTAAGTCTTCCTATGTCCATTTACTTCAAGTATGGCCACTTGCCATCAGAGGCTCCTGCAGCATCCTTGCCTGAAAGGGGGTCCCCAACAACACGGGGTGAGATATACGAATATATCCAGTAAACCAGGGACCCTTGGAGCATCTCTCCACCCCATAGTTCAATAACAGTGTAATAGCAATGACAATAATAATGCAGCAAATACATATCCATGCAAGTGTAAACAACATCTCCAGGAGAAATCCCTCGAGCTCTCGAGCTCTCCTAAGGATACTCAGATGCAAATAGTCCTACTGGCCAGCTAAACTACCAATTATGATTTACGCATCGTCATGCAACATACCAACATAGGGAAACACCATCCTATGTCACACCAAAGCATGCAAATACGTATAACAAAGCATTACAATATTTCATTGCATTTATATACAACAACACACCATTACCCGTTCAGGGCTTGGTGGAACAATAAAGGGAATTACACCCAAGGTCCGAAGGCTTACCTCAATGCTTCCAACTTAACCTTTGTTCTTCACCAATCTTCACCACACAACATTAACTTCAAGGAGCTAACCGAGCTCCATAGCTTGCTCCAACGGTTGGTTACTCACGGTTGGTCCAAATGCCTCAATCCTAAGCATCACATGGACAATATCAACAATCAACCCAAACCAAACCATTGATTACACCAACAAGCCAAACCATAGTCAAATGCATAATTTTGTAATTTTCCAAACAAAATCATATGACTATATAAACTTATTTTCACCGATTAAATGTCATTCCTAGCATTTTTCTCAACATACTCTAGGCCTCAATCTTCCTAGAACATAGCCCATTTACTCACATAACCATAAACCCCCAAAACACTATTCATCCAAAACCTAAATCATGGATTCTTCATGAAAATAGAGTTTAAAGGATGAAATCTTACCACCAAGTGTTGCACAATCAAGGGGTGATGGTTCCTCAAGCTTCCATGGAGGTAGAAGCTCTCAAATCTCACAACTTCTCCAATGGGTCGCAACTTTGGGAGGAGGAATCTCACAACACACTACTCCTCACCAAGACCCAAGCTAGGATTGTGAAAGAGGGGAAGATTTGGAGTGGTTTAGACTTTGGAATCACTCAAAACCGTCAAGGTTTGATCACCCAAGGGTTTTCTCCTTCCTCCTTTCCCTTCTTCTTCTTTCTCCCTTCTTCTCTCTTCTTTCCCCTTCTTTTTCTTCTTCTGCGCGACAAAATGGAATGGGGAGGGGCTTTGGGTCTTTTTTTAGGTGACTAGCCACTTAACATAGGTTAAGTGGGTATCGGTTCATCTATGTATTCAACTCCATTAATTACCAAACTTTACCCAAGAGTCTGGAATATTTTTCTAGGGATATTTCTACTTTCATTTTTATATTTCGTGCACTTTTGTCTACACCCATTTATGCCCCTTAATTTTCACAGAGTACACTTTTTACCTCAAAAGTGACCCTAATTAATTTTATAAGGGAATTTACTTATTTTTACGCACTAATACATGCTTAATTATCTAATCACATGTATTTTGCTAATTAATTAAAATAAGTAACTCAAAACAAAACGGGGAGATTTTGAACTTTTTCCTTATTAAGATTAATATAAAGTTAACATTTTTCGTATACGAAAAAATAACTGATAGTGTACTAGTAATGTCAAAATTTTCACCCAAAAAAAAAAAAAGTCAAATTTAACATTTCCTTACTCTTCTTAATATTTGTTTGAGAAATGTTTCATGCACACCGCTTTTTCTTACCTTTTCTTACAACTACTTATATGAGAAAAAAATGTTTGGAAAAATGTTTTTCTTTTTTTACTAAAAATAATGTAACAATATATAAAAATCATAAATGTATTATTTTAGGACTATTCACTCATTACTTTAAAAAATTAGAAACATTTAAATTCTTTAAATTAACTGTTTTAATTGACCCGCATCAACTTTAGTGTTAAAATAATAATAATATTAATAATTAAAAATAATTATTTGTCCACGTTCTATAACTTAAATTTGGTTGCAGGTAACAATCATACCCGAAAAGACCATTTATTCAGCATTATAAACACAAAGAAATTATGAAAAAAGAACAAAAATGTAGCTCAAAAATAGGCACCTACCATCACCTTCCAAAATTATTGAAGAATATCTCTCAAGAAACATAAAAAAAAAAAACAAAAAAAACAAAAATAAGAATTAAATATGTAACTTACCTAACAACCTCAAATTCTTGAAGCTTCACCTAATACCTGGCTTTCTCTTTCCAGCCATCTGACATCTAGATATGTACATGTTATTGTGTTGACCATGGTATAGGTATTTACAAGAACCTATCTCATCTCAGGTTATATATATTCCTTCTATGGATCTTGCTCTATTTCTTTTCACTATCAATCTATCTCTGAACCCCAGATAGCTAAAAATCGTTGAACATAACTTACCGGTTCCATGACCTCAAGTATGGCTTTCCCATTCGATCATGTAAAGCGGGATTCTGAGGCTGCAAGCTCATCCATGCCATATCATCAGGCACCAGAGCATTAGGTGCCTCACGTCCACTGAAGTAATCTAGTGGATGAGAAGATGGGGATACAACAGCATTGATCCTGGGTGTACTTGCATCTACTACTCCAACGGTTCTTGGAGCAAGGAACTGGTCAATGTGTCTCACTGACTCATAAGGGCTACCTGAATGTAATTGGCTACAATGAGATAAAATACTAAATAAGCTTTGATCTGAGTTCCCTCCAGTGGGAAGACTCTGACTAGATAGACTCCCACCATCAGATCCATTCCAGCCACCACGAACTTGATGTTCAGCAGAAAGCCAATGCTGACCAATGAAATCTCCAGTATTCACATGAGATTGGGAAGATGCTACCATGGGAGGAGGAGGAGGATTAGCAGCCCAATCAGTAATATTTACTGCAGATAATGGATCTTGCCTGGGCATTAAGTATCTTCCTCCATCAGAATAAATATTATCTGACATGTTTTCTGGTATGAAAACCTCACTAGATCTTCTCTGCCCTTGATCCAATTTGAGGGGTGTTTGCGATGGCTCCTTAAAATGACTAAAAAGTTGGCCATCCCCCATCATAAGGTTGTTTGAAGTCTGGAAAACTCTCTCTTGTTCCTGATGATAGGACTTGACCCCCTTTCCCTTGATGAGAGACTGAAGCAAGTCAATTCGATCCTGGCTCGGGTAAGAACTGAAGGAATCATCATTTGACTGTCTGTGTAACAACTCTTTACCGGTGTCTCCTTGATGTAAATCAGAATCTAGACCAATTAGTCCGGTTGGTTGCCCTTCATCAACTTGTGATAGCCCATTGGCTGTGTACCCATTGGTCACGGCAGAATCATAGTAAGAATGTGGCATTCTAACTGCTTGCCAGGCATGACAATCAGAAGAAAAAGGAGCTCCTTCACTAATAGGAACATCCTGAGAGTTCATGATCCTTGAATACTCAGATTTATTCTGTGAAGCATCGTCTGAGTTTGGTAAAATATTTTTTTCTGAATCCATACTCAAGTGGTTGAGCTCGTCATCGCCACTATGATAAGAATTATGCAGGGAATGGTCCTCAGGGGACCTAGCAATAGAATCTTCATCATCTTCCAAGCTAGACTGATCATTTAGACCACCATCCTCCTCCTGATCCTGAGGCTGGATCCCTGAGCTGACAATATCCTTATCCTGTGTGACAAATTATAATTGGAAAGGTTTTAACAAAACCATTAAGAAAAATGCCCACTATTAGGGAAAAAGGGTCAAGAAATAACCAAGGATCTTCCAAAAAGGAAACACTACTACAAACCTCTACCAGTGGCTTTGATTTATCTTTCATCTCAACTAACAAAGAATTTCTCATTGCATGTTTCTGTATCAATCTCTCTTTCCAGTTTGCATATGCCACAGGGAGGTCTTTGTTCACCAATTGCAACCTATAAAATCTTTTCTGGTAAGCGATAATGGTGAAAAAATTTAAAATGTACTGTATTGAAAGATAATAATCTGACAGACAAAGATAGCCCTCAGCATTGCACTAACCAGTGCTCATGCAACTTCTTCTGTTCTTCTTTAATAAATACTTCATATGGCTGCACATGAATGTTATCAAGGTCACCCAAAACATGGTTTAGAGTCCTAGACTGGATCCTGTTGCAAGATAGCTTCATACTCTTAAAAAGTTCATGCTGCGTCTTGCTAATCTGAAACAAAAGAAACAATCAGAAAATGCCTAGGAAATATTAATAACTACGCAACAAAAAATGCAAAAGTTTGCTTGGTTGCCGAATCTTAAAAGAAGAATATGCAAATAATATTGTTCAATAATATTGTTCTGAGTTATTTAGTCTATATTAGAAGTATATTCGGCAGAATTTAAAAATATCATATCAGAAGTTCTTATCAAATAAGCAAAACCAAGGTATATATAATAATATAGCAGTCTGCCTTCAAAGGCTTGCTCACTCTTCAATAAGTTAGATGAAGTTTAACTTAAGAGGGCGACCCTAGAGCAATTATAAAGCTGCACCTTAGTGACTGAAAGGTCACCGGTTTGAATCCGGTTCAAATATGCAAAGATAAGATTGAGTACGAGATTGCCTTTACCCCTACCCTTGCTAGTCAGGGTTTAATGGGGAGTGATTTTTTTTATTTGAGAATGATAGGAAATAAACAATTCACAGCAGTATTTCCAGAACAATTCTTCTATATTAAACTCAATTCAGTAAAATCAACAATAAACAGCAAGAAACTGAATTCGGGTTACAAACTATAGTGCTGCTATAGCTCAATTTTGCAGAAGAAATAAAGAAAAAATGAACAGAATCTAAAAGGTCTTAGGGTCCTTTGAGATGCCCCGAGTTCTCTCCATTTGCCTCAACAAATCAATGACCACCATGGTGCCGTTTGCACACGTTCACGACTCCCCTTTATCCTCCTCAAGCACTGCATGAGTAACAACCTTTTGTAACAAATCAGCTCACTCAGCATGCCCAATGGAATGGGACAAAACAGCATCACCCTTATTCTTCTTGGGCCATTTACCCCTATTACGTCCCTGATGTAAACTTTGCTATATTGGGCCTTATGTAGTAGAGTCCTATCAATACTTCCCCCCAACAAAAGCACCTTGTCCTCAAGGTGGAAATCCGGAAATTGAGCTTTGCATATCAGAAAAATCTTCCCAGGAATTTTCAAAAGAAGGGAGATTAAGCCACTGAATTAGCACTTGGACTCGACCCTGTTGATCCCGACGCCATTGTAACACAGTTTCTGGTTCAACAAGTAATTCCCACTCTTCGGAAAGGCAAGGAGGCAAAGGCTGGGCATTGTTCACAGGTTGGGCAGCCTTCTTAAGTAAGGACACATGGAAAACCGGGTGAACTTTGCTAGAAGAAAGAAGGGCCAACCTATAAGCCGAAGCACCCGCCTTAGCTATAACCTCATACGGCCCATAATAGCAGGGGCTTAGCTTTTCATTTATTCTAGCAGCCAAGGACTTCAACCTGTACGGCTGTAAACGTAAGTAAACCAAGTCCCCCTCTTCAAAATGAACCTCACGCCTCTTTATTAGCCTATGTTTGCATAGCTGCTTGCGCCTTAAGCAAATTATCTTTTAATTCATCCAAGATGGATTCCTTATCAGATAGTAACTGAGCAACCACATCCACAGTGGGGAAACTATTCCCAACTCGCAGGAGGCTAGGAGGATCCACTCCATACAAAGCTCGAAATGGGGTCATCCCTGTGGAGATTTTGTATGTAGTGTTGTACCAATGCAGCCAATTAGGCCAAGTACGTGGTCTACGACTACAAAAACAACGTAAATACGTTTCGAGGCTTCTATTGACCACCTCTGTTTGCCCATTAGATTGGGGATGGTAAGCAGTAGTAAAGTTAAGCTTGGTACCGGCGCACTTAAACAGCTCGAACCAAAAATGGCTTTGGAATAAGCGGTCCCTATCAGATACAATGGTCAGAGGGAAGCCATGCAGTCTCACTACCTCCTTAACAAACAGACCAGCAACCTCCTTAGCTGTGTAGGGATGAGCCAATGCCAAAAAATGAGCAAATTTGGTGAGACGGTCTACCACAATAAGGATAATGTCCAATCCATGAGCCTTTGGTAAACCCCCAATGAAATCAATGGATATATCAGTCCAAACTTGAGATGGAATAGGTAAGGGCTGTAATAAGCCAACAGGGGAAAGGTTCTGGATTTTGCTCTGTTGACAAATAGCACAATCCATCACATATCGTTGGATTGTTTTCCTCATACCTCCCAGAAGACCACCCTAACCATTCGCCTGTATGTCCGAGAAAAGCCAGGATTGTCCTCCAATGCAAGAATCATGAAATTCAGAAAGAAGTGAGGGAATAAATCGGGAAGACGTGGCTAAAACCAACCTGTTTTTATAAAAAAGACGTCCTCCTTGGATGTGGAACCCAGTATGAGATGCCGGATCCCCCAAGAGATCTTGGATAATGCCTCTAAGCCTCGGGTCTGCCTGTACATCTTGGTCAATGTCTCCTAGCTGTGGTAAATGAGCCGAGGATAGATGACAAAGAACCTCACTACGTGATAATGCATCGGCAACTAAATTTGCCTTACCCGGGTGATATTGAATTTCAAAATCATAGCCCATTAGCTTAGAGACTCATTTTTGCTGCCCCTCACCTAGTACCCATTGCTCAAGTAGGTACTTAAGACTCTTTTGAGGGGATCATTTGGTGAATGAACCCTGGCTGCAATATTTCTTTCATATTTCACAAAAACTAATCTTTGTTCTTATTTTTATTCTTCAATATAAAAATTAAAAAACAAGTTTTTTACTTTCAATTTCACTCAATTTGACAATATTTGTCACAACCTTATTTGAATTCTTCCCTTCTGTCTCTCTAAAATTTATTTGATATTTGATCTCAATCCCTGTGGAGACGAACTTTATTTATCACTTTATTACTTGTGCGATCGGTATACTTGCCGGAGAGCATCAAGTTTTTGGCGCCGTTGCCGGGGATTGGTTTATCTTATATCATATAATCTTGATCTTTAAGATTGGATTTGTGCATATTAGTGAATATTTTTATTTTCTTTATTTATTTTATATTTTATTGTTATTTTTATTTTTATTTGAACAGTGCTACTGATCTCTTTTCTGAGTTGTATGCGAGGTACAATCCCAGAATTTCCACTTAATTTGGAAATCACTAGAGCATAAAAGAGGAACATAAAACTTGCTCGGAAGAAGCTTGTATTCAACGAGTTAGGAATTCTGTTCGAAGAAGCACAAACAATGGCCGGTAATAATGATGAAGTGGACAATCCGCTCATGGATACAATTCTTACACCAACATTCAATAGACCAAATTCAAGCATTGTTCATCCAGAAGTGGGTAACAACCATTGGGAGCTCAAGTCAGCCAATATTCACTTGGTGGAGAGGCTGATGAGGACCCTCACAGGTTCATTGACAGATTTCTGATGATCTGTGACTCCACTAAACACCCCCAGGTGTCCAATGATGCAGTTAGGCTGAGACTGTTTCCCTTTGCTCTTAAAGGGAAAGCCTTGAATTGGTTGGAAAGGCAACCAGCAAGAAGTATTCCATCATGGGAGAGTCTATCAAACAATTTCTTTGTTGAGTTCTTTTCCATGGAAAGGTTTAACCAAATGGTGAATGATATCACCAATTTCACTCAAGCTGAGGGTGAAACTATATGTGCAGCATGGAACCGCTTCAAAGATCTAATGAGGAGATGTCCCCATTACCCTATGACTAATGGTGATCAAGTCCAAATTTTTTTCAATGGATGTAAACCTGAAGTTCGGATGGTGCTAAATGGTGCAGCAGGTGGTAGCATCAAATCCTTGAGAGCAAAGGAGACTCTGGAGTTGATAGAAAGAATGGCTGCCAATGAAAATGAAGGTTTGATAGCTAAGCCTAAGAGGGGTATTCTACACCTGGATAACAATGATGCGGTTCTGGCTGAGAATAAATTGTTAGCACAACAACTAGCAAAATTGACCCCAAGGCTGGACAAGATGCAACTTTCCACTATGCAAGCTGCAGCTGTGGTTTGTGAATATTGCAAGGGTGAGCATGAATCCAATGAATGCTCATCTTTATTATCTTCTGACTCTCCTCAACAAGCGCAAGTGAATGGAGTATGGTACGAGCAAAGGTCTCCACCACGAAACATTCCTAGGAATCAGAATTTCCCTCCTGGAAATAGCAATTTTCAGAGAAGAGGTCAAGGCACAGGTCTTGATTACAATTCTAACAACTACTTGCAGCCTCCACAAGTCCAAGCTAAGGAACCTTCTGATTTGGACAGGTTAGTTGGACAAATGGCTCAACACTCCAATGCCTTCATGGAAGAGACTAGGACCAATACTAAAAACATGAGTGCATATATCAGGAATTTGGAGAATCAAGTTGGCCAGCTGGCTAAGCAAGTTGCTGATAGAACTCCAGGCACTTCCTCTAGTAACAGAGTTAAAAATTCCAAGGAGGATTGTATGTTTGTCACAACTAGAAGTGGTAAGGTGGTAGCAGCTCCAGAAAAGCTTAAGGCGGTTGAGGAGCCAGAAAAAGAAGAGGGGATTCCTTCTGATGTTAAGACACCTCTTCAGAAAGGTGAAGAAAAAGAGCCTCCCATTGTTGCTGAAAAGAAGAAGTTTGAGCTGAATCCTGAATATGTGCGAGCCATGGCACCTTATCCTGAAAGATTCAAGAAGGATGCTCAAAAGCAACAGTATGGCAGATTTCTTGATATCTTCAAGAAATTACATATAAATATCCCTTTTGCTGAAGCCTTGGCTGGCATGCCCAATTATGCCAAGTTTATGAAGGATCTCTTGTCAAGGAAGCACAAATTGCAGGAGTGCCAAACGGTGACACTCACTGAGGAGTGTAATGCTATAATTACAAAGAAGTTCCCGCCTAAGCGTCATGATCCAGGGAGCTTCAATATTCCTATTGAAATTGGGAACACCAAAATTGGTAGAGCCTTATGTGATCTTGGGGCTAGTATTAATTTGATGCCCCTTTCTGTATGTAATTCCTTGGGGATTACTGAGTTGAAACCCACTTTTGCATCTCTTCAACTTGCTGATAAATCTGTAAGAAAGCCTAGTGGAATAATAGAAGATGTTCTTGTGAAGGTGGACAAGTTCATCTTCCCTGCTGATTTTGTAGTGTTGGATATGGAAGGGGGAGCTGAGATGCCTCTTTTGTTGGGAAGACCATTCTTAGCTACATCTCGAGCACTGATTGATGTTGAAAGTGGGAAACTTGAGCTAAGAATGAATAATGAGACTGTTACTATTCATGTCTTTGATTCTTTAAAACAGTCTTCTCACAAAGACGATTGTTTTAGTCTTGGAGTTGTAAAGGAAGAACTAGATGTAGGGGTTGAGGTTCCTAAAAATCTCAAAGATGAGGCCAAAGAAGATGGAACCCCAATAGTGGAAGTGAAGGATCTTCCTAAAAATTTTAATGATAATGTCAAAGAGGTGAGAACGCTTCAAAAGAGGCGTAATTCTACGAAGAAGAAGGCAAGGAGAAAGGAAGGGGTAAAATTCTTTGATAAGAGTTGTAAGAGATACCGGGAGCTGAAATTTGACAAGAGACACCGAGATGCTATCTCTCGGAAAAATCAAAAGTTCAAAGAATTCTTAACAAGGATCCATGATTTGGATCAAATCTGGGAATGGTGGTCCCATACACCAAGGCATCCAGTACCACCAGATCCTCCATTTGCCGAGTCATCCCACACTGCTGAGGGGGATGACATGGAGGGCTGATCATATCTCCTTGCTGACGGAGATTTTGTATATTAGTTTTTTTTCTTTCTGTTTTCGTATTTTTAGTTACTTTGTGTTGGTATATTTCTCTTTCATGTTTTAACGTGTGCATTATAGTTTCTTCTATATGCCATTGTTTGTTCCATTGTGCAGGTTTTTCTTCCTTATTGTGGTTTAATTATTGCTGAAGACAGCAATGCTCTAAATCTGGGAATGGTAGGCTTGCACCTTAGAACTGCAATTCTTCTATCAGGGGAGATATTCTAACTCTTTTAATTTTCTTAGTTATTTTTACAGTTATTTTGTGTGCTATTTATATAAAAAAAAATAAAAAATTGTATTATCCCAGGTATAAATGTGCTCATCTTGTTAATGTACATGATTGAATTTTAGGAAATATATTGTATGATTTTCTAGCATAACATTGCATAGGCATAATTGGATTGCATGATTGCTTGTTTGTCTGAGTTAATATTGTGAATTCTGATAATGTCTTAAGTCAAATTTCTTGAGTCTGCATTGATACCATAGCTGTGAGGTTTTGAGCCTAAACACTGAAATTTTTGTTGAGAGACCTCACTGTTGTAATACTCTAGAACTTGATTTATTTCTCTGTTATGCATGCATTGATTGATATGATAAAGGAATTTTGTTCTTATTAGCTATTGGCCAAAATAACCCACCAGTATGAAATTTTCCCTTGCTAGCCCTTTTGAGCCTGAACTGATTTGTTGAAAAACGACCTGTGGCCTGATTAATGGCTTAGCCTATATCCATGAGATTTACCTTGGTTGAGATTGAATCACTGAATGTGTTGAAAATAAAGTAAAGAAATTGAGGTAAGCTCCACAAAGGTAAAGGAATTAAGGGATGAAAAAAAAAAATCATTTATACCCTTATAAAAATAAAAATAAAAGGTAAAGTAAAAGCAAGAAAAAGGAAAAACATAAAAGGTGGCTGGAAAGAATTAATTCCTGAAATTATGTGGGAATGTTAGTGGAGCAAAAGAATTGAGTTGAATTTGTTAAAAAAGAAATAATATCAGTTTCAATCTCATTGTTATTTGAACTACTATCCATATTTTCCTACTTGTTATTCCAGCCAAGTTACAACCTGTGAAGTCCTTTTGATCAATTGATGCATGTGTTTGATTCTTCAATTTTAAGAATTTTTGAGAATATGATCAAGCATATGGCAGTGTTAGACATTATTGGAAGCTGATGATATTGAGTCAGGTGATGGATAGCATATTGTGTGTGTAGAGTGTCTATGATTGTTATGTTGGATTAATTGAATATTTCCATGCATAGCATATTGTGTCTGAGAGTGTCTATGATTGTTATGTTGGATTAATTGAATATTTCCTTTTCTTTTACATTGCTGGGGACAGCAACGTTTAAATCTGGGAATGGTTTGATGTGCCTCTGGCAAGTGTGGTTTTTCTTTGTTTAAATTGATAAGAATAGAGTCATAAGAGAGCAATTTAAATACATATTTGCTAATTATATTGATTCTTTGTATGTCAATAATATTCACCTTTTAGTTGTATTTTTACAAGAAAAAGAAGTGAAAATTATAAAAGCCTGTTAATGCAATTCTACACGGATGTAGCACATTACAAGTACCAGAAGTATGGCGCCAACCAGCATCACAATGGCGCACACCAGCGCCAGTTTCCGGATTTCACAGCGGTACTTTGGAAGTGGCGTCACTACGGCGCCAACCGGCGCCAAATTAAAAGAAAGCAAAAAGTCAACAGAAACATGGCGCCACTTTGCGCCAGAATTACACTAAAATGGCGCCATCTCGCGCCAAGGAATATGAAAAAGTGGCGCAAAGTGGCGCCCCAAAAGTAACATCATGGCGCCATCCAGCGCCAGTTCACGAAGAAAGAGTTCCGACTTTGCAATTTATGACAGAAGCGTGGCGCTGACTTGCGCCAATCCAGCTCCAACTGGCGCCGGTTTGCGGGATGGATGTACCGTGTTTCTGAGGGGCATTTTTGGAAAGGAAAGAAAATGTTATAAAAAGGACCTTTTACATAATTAGGTCACAGACACGTACACATATTTTGAAAGGAGGAGATCTGGACACTGGAGGAGAGGAGCTCTGTGGCGTTCTTCGTTCTTCATCTCGTTCTAGTATTTCTTTATCTTTTATTTTAGTTTATGTTGAATTTTAAATCAGCAATCATGATGTTGATTGGCTAGATCTTTTTATTGTAGTAAGGGTCACGATCCATATGTGAACCCTTGATACGAAGGATTGATTTATGGTTGTTAATTTATATAATCATATTTATCTTTACTCTGTGCGAATTTGATATTCCCTTTGTTAGAATTGATCGATCTGATAGTTGGAGATATTCTGAGAATCAAAACCCTAGATAGGAATATTGGGGTTTTGATCTCAAAAGGGGGTAAGATAACGATCTGTATGCGTGCTAGGAATAGACGTGTATATGATTGCAGATGCTTAAATTATCGCGCCCATTGCTTGATCCCATAAGAAACATTGCAAGGAATTGGGGTTCCTCATGGGATTAAAGGGTTAACCCTGCAAGGAATTGAGGGTTAACTATTAAATCTTTTTTTTAGATGATAATTTATCTGAGTAATTATATAGATAATTATTGTAAATCAATCCAGAGTAAAAAGTGGGGATCATTTGGTGAATGAACCCTGGCTGCAATGTTTCTTTCATATTTCACAAAAATTAATCTTTGTTCTTATTTTTATTCTTCAATATAAAAATTTAAAAACAAGTTTTTTACTGTCAATTTCACTCAATTTGACAATATTTGTCACAACTTTATTTGAATTCTTCCCTTCTGTAAGAGAAAATTTATTTGATATTCGATCCCAATCCCTATGGAGACGAACTTTATTTATCACTTTATGACTTGTGCGATCGGTATACTTGTCGGAGAGCATCAGTAAGGCCAAAGGGCATGACTAAATATATCCTCCTCTACCATTCTGATCTGGTTAAAACCAGATTTGAGATCCAACTTGCTGAACACCCTGGACCCACCAACTTCATCCAATAGTTCATCGACCACGAGAAGGGGAAATTTATCCGGAACCGTGACCTTATTCAGGGCCTTATAGTCCACACAAACTCTCCAGCTCCCATCTTTTTCTTTTTCTTTTTTACCAAAATAACAGGACTGGAATACGGGCTAACACTTGGCCTTATCATACCATCATTGAGCAATTCAGCTACCAATTTTCCAATTTCAGATTTCTGGAAAAAAGGATACCTGTATGTATGGCCTGTTGTTAGGCACCTGGGCATCTAGTTTCAATACTATGGCGTGGTCTTGAATCCTTTTTGGTGCGAACCCCTTAGCCTCTGCAAAAATGTCACCAAGCTCCAGAAGCAGGTCATCTAATTCCCTCCATTCTGCCTGAAATTTTTTGAGAAGGACTGGAATCCTCCCACTTCACGTAATAGCCCTGTCCTTGTTGTTCCAACGCCTTAGCCATGGATTTCAGGGAAGTAATGGTTCTAGAGAGAGAAGGGTCACCCCTTATGGTCGTCTCTTGGTCACCAGAGATGTACTTAATGGTCATTTCCCTAAAATTTGCTTTAATTTCTCCCAATCTTTCAAGCCAATCCAACCCCTGTACAACGTCTGCACCCCCTAAATCGAACAGGTACAGGTCTTGTGTGATGACACTATCCTGTATTCCTAAAAGAACTCCCCTACACACCCCCTGACATGTCACTTTATGACCGTTCCCAATCACAACCGTGTACTTGGGTGTCTCCTCCACCTTCAAGCCCAAATCGTCAATCAGCCCCAACTTGACGAAATTGCTAAAAGCCCCACAATCAATAAGCACCTCCACCCTTTTGTCCCCAATCGTCCCTCATACCTTCATGGACTGGCTCGACGAAATACCCATCATGCTGTGCAAAGAGAGTTGGAGTGCTGCCTCCTTTTCGATCAGTTGTGGTTCCTCCTCTACCATTTGAACTCCATCCCCTGGTTTCGAGTCTTCAACCTCTTCATCATTAGTGATGAGAAGATGAAGATGTCGAGCAGGACACTGGTGTTCTGGCCCCCATTTTCCATCACACTTGAAGCATAATCCCTTGCGTCTCCATTCCTGAGTCTCAGCGTCCGAGAGTTGGCGGAACTTACTCTTGGGAGTCTCCGTCGAGCGACTGCCGACAACGCTCCCCTGAGTTGTTTGCCCTTGCACCGTGCGTGTTTGGGAGGAGTGTAGGAGACCAAAACCCGATTTCTGTGTGTTTTGCCCTAACCCATTGTTTGAAGGGTTCCATTGGGTCTGGCTCCTTGGGCCCATATGTTGCTTCTGAGGCCCAACGCTACTCTTAGGACCAAAGAAGCCCATCCCTTCCTCAGCCCAAGCCGCGTTCCTTAAGTCAATTCAATGGGCCAATTTCATGATCGAAGACAAACTGAGTCCAGGATTCATGAGCACCTCTTCTCTAATACTCCCCTTTAACCCACTCAACCAGCCCCCTTCAAAATCTCCTCATCCGCATGCCTCATCGTCCCCACCACCAACTCAAATTGTGAACGAAATTCTGCTACTGATCCCGTTTGTTTCAATGCATACAATGGACCATACGGATTGTCAATTATCTCGGGTTGGAAGCGACCCAAGATTTCACGCCTAAATTGTTCCCAATTGCGGTTGACATTGTCGAGCTCCCACCATTGACACCAGGTGAGAGCTTCACCTTCCAGAACGAGCATCACCGCCGCTACCTTTTCATCGTCCCCTATTTCGTTTACTTGGAAGTACCTCTTCACTTTACTCAACCAAGCGTAAGCGTCCTGATATGCCTTCAGAATATGGGTAAATTCAAGCCAACAAAAGGAAGATTATTGGTTAATCCTAAGTAAAAAGGCAATGTTTATTGTTGCTTTGCTAAAATTCCAAATCTAGGATTGCTCAACTGATTTTATGCTGATTTTGTAGGAAGAGCAGACAAAACTGGAGCAAAATGGAGATTTGCCAAAGTAAAGGTCCACGCTCATAGCATGGATGTCACGCTGATGGCGTGAAGAATCCGAGACTCTCACGCTCATAGCGTGAAACTCACGCTAGTGGCGTGAAACTTTTCCTGCTCCCACGCTGATAGCGTGAAATCCACGCTAGTGGCGTCAGCATTCAGAGGCAACCGCGCTCTTAGCGTGAAATTGACGCTAAGTGCGCCTGATTTCGAAACCACAACCGTGCCTTTTTTACAAGGGTACTTTTGGAAGATGAAAAGTGAGATTATAAAAAGGACTCTCAAGCACAGAATGATTCATTCAGACCTAGGAGACCGTCGTGCTTCAGAAGGAGAGCTCCAGATAGAATTTCTTGATCTTCTTATTCTTCTGTTCTTTCATTTCACGTAACACTGAATATTGATTTGTCAGACATGAATATGTCTGGCTAGTTTTTCTTTATTGTGGTAAGGGTCACAACCCTTGATGTGAACCCCTTGTAATTTGGATTAATTTTACATTTGTTTATCCAATTGAATTTATTTTCCTCTGTTCTTCATCTCTTCATTCTTTTAGATCTGATCATTCTAATGGGATTGCGAGGGTTAGGATTCGCAATAGGGATATTGGGATCCTAATTCCTGACAGGAAGGAAAGTAATTGTTCATGTATGCACTAGGGATAGGCTACATGAACCGCAAACGTGAAAGATTCACTGATTTAAACGTTTAACCTAAAAAAGAACTTCTAAGGGATTAGGGTTTTAATAGGGTTAATAAGGTTAAGGTCACTAAGGGATTAGGACTTAACCAATTAAATAAAGATGGTGAATCGTTTGATCAATGGGTAAATCGAATGTAAATGTTGATTCAGATTACAAGGTGGCGATCGGAAAGGTGTTTGTCCTCTTACCGCAATATTTTCTCAATCATTTTTACATCTTTTATAATTCAATCTCTGTTCATCTCTTTCTCACGAAAAACCTAAAAATACGCTTTTACTTTTAGTTTTATTTTTCTAATTAATCAACAATATTTGTCACACCCATTTGGATTCATTCAACTTAAGGGGACTGGTTATTGTAATACTTGGTCTACAATCCCTGTGGAGACGATCTCTACTTACACTTTATTACTTGGAACGATCGGTACACTTGTCGAGTCCGCAACAAGTCCTGTCCAGAGAACGAAGGAACATCCAGCTTTCGGCACCTTGGTTCTGCGAGACCCACTCCTCTGCGGCTCCCGTTTGAACCAAAGGAGTCATTTCTTACTCTAGCCTCATAGTTCCGATCATCTCTAAACGCTTCAGATCTGAGTTCTTGGATTCCCGCCCCTAACTCCCTCAATTGCCTGATGATCTATGTTGGTTTATATCACTAGCTTCCATTCGTTTGATCAATTCACCCTGTCCCAACTCTGTCCGACGTATACGTTCTTCCATGGTTCTCGTTCGCACGATAACCCAGCTCCCAGACGGAGCTTTGATACCAATTTGATAAGAAATAAACAATTCACAACAGTATTTCCAGAACAATTCTTCTATATTAAACTCAATTCAGTAAAATCAACAATAACCAGCAAGAAACTGAATTCGGGTTACAAACTATAGTGCTGCTATAGCTCAGATTTTGCAGAAGAAATAAAGAAAAAAAATGAACAGAATCTAAAAGGTCTCAGGGTCCTTCGAGATGCCCTGAGTTCTCTCCATTTGCCTCAGCAAATCAATGACCACCATGGTGCCGTTTGCACACGTTCACGACTCCCTTTTATCCTCCTCAAGCACTGCATGAGTAACAACCTTTTGTAATAAATCAGCTGACTCGGCATGCCCAATAGAATGGGACAAAACAGCATTACCCTTATTCTTCTTGGGCCATTTACCCCTATTACGGTCCCTGATGTAAACTTTGCTATATTGGGCCTTATGTAGTAGAGTCCTATCAGAGAACAAATTTTATTATCCCTCTCATTACTGACAAGGACACTAATGAGATAACTGACCCGGACACCAAGATGTTTATTCCTACCAATTTAGTATTGTTCAGAAGGGGCTGCCTAACCTTAATATATGACATATATTTGTCACCATCACTAGAATGAATGTTCAGCTTGTGTAGTTTGTCTCCTTTCTTAGGCCTTGCTCCCACATTATGCATATAATCCGAAGAAACCATCAAATTTTTAGGTTTACCTTTATTGAAGCCTTGGTCAAGCACCCTGCCAAACATTATTTCATAAACAGTTAATCGAGCATTAAAAAAGTAAAAGCTGATATACATATAAATGAATGAAAACATAACAAAGCCAAGTCAACCATCCACCATAAGATATAAAGCAACACAGTGGCAGCAAGAGATATGCCACTACAAGACATACAAATAAGAAAACAGGAAAAATCTGTCCCAAATAACCACAGGATTTAGTTATATACCTTTCCCATTTTACAACATATGACACAAACCTAATTATCATGTATACTCAGTTAAGTAATCACAAAAAAATTGTCTATGATCAAATTCAACATCTTAGAAACAATAAAGAAGAACAAACAAATATCTGAAGCAACCTTTACCAAAACCTACCAATATATACTGCAGTGACAATAACAAAAGGATAATGAACCAAACTTCAATCAAAAAAGTTGTGTAGTCCAGCTATGAATTCTTTGGACAAAAATATGCCCAACAATTATTTATGTACACAAATGATACTTGTGTAAAGAGTGAAACAAACAATAAGCTATGATGAAATCTCTAGTAGAAGACCTATGCAACCTAAAGCACACAAATCAACACTTGATATGATACCTGAAAATTAAGACAGGCACAGTAATAACCAATGTTGTTAACATTATGTACAGGATCGGGAGGGGATTGTTGGGTCGATAAGAATCGTAAGATCCTACTACTTAAGATATAAAATTATATATATATATATATATATATATATATATCATCAACATCACCACCACCTTTGTCCCAAACTAATTGGAGTCGGTGGTAGATGAACTCAAATAAAAGATAGGAAAGGGTTGAAAAAAGATTAAAAAAATATCCAAAACTAATTGGGGTCGGTGGTAGATGAACTCAAATAAAAGATACGAAAGGGTTGAAAAAAGATAAAAAATAAAAATAAATAAATAAAATAGTAACAATATAATATAAATAAGTAATAAAAGAAGGGGGGAGATGAAGAGGAAAAGAACTAAAAATGGACCATCTGGAATATAGGCCTCCACTATGCTTGTAGTTTTTCTCCATTCCGTTCTAAGGCATACCGTCCGCCAATCTATATCACATTCCATCAAGTCTTGTTTTATTACCTTTCCCAAATCTATATTGGAATTAATTAAAAACTTCAAATTATTAATAGTAATTTATTTACCAATCAATTTTTATTAATTATATAAAAAAACTAACCTCTTAATTGAAATAAAAAAATAGAAAAGAGTGAAAGTAAAATTACAAATTTAGCTGAAAACAAAATGTAAATTTAAATATTAATAATAAAGAATAGCAAAGGAGAAGATTCCAAGCTGGTGGACTATGCCACAATGGATATCTGGAACGTCATTTCCTCTCTCTGTTTCTATTTTTATGGGCTCATTAAAAAGATGATTCTCACTCTTGCTCTCTTTCTTCCATGGTCGAATAGCAGTTGCCCCCTTTGTGAATTTGGTCTTCGACACTTTTAACTCTTTCCCTCTTCTCCTTCTCTCTTTCTCTCTTCTTTTTCTGGGTATTTTTGCAAAACATCTGAAGCAGAAGGATTTGCAAGCAGTAGAGAAAATTGTTTGCAGAAGAGGGTTTGGGTTTTTTCTTTTGGTTTAAAACTCAATGGGATCAGTCGATTCCACAATCCCATGAGTTTGCACAGCAAACCTAGCGATCCTGCCTTCAATCAGTCTCGCTTGTGATTCAACTAGAAACCAATGGAAAAACTGTAGGATCTTGCGATCTTACGAGGAAGATCGTGAGTTTAACAACCATGGTAATGACAACCAACAAGCATAGCACAAGTGAAATGAACATTCAATAACAAAACCTTCGAACGTTGTTAACCAGTTGAGGGGATCACTGTTCCTGAACTATATATATTTTTACCAAAGCTTCCGTTTTATCTTATTTTCCACTGAAAATCAATGCTAACCCCAAGTACTGAGTGAAATGATTTATTCAACATCACTTCAATTTAAAAACCATGATCATGAAAGGAAAGGTAAAACAGGAACACGTACTCTGTCCATACTAGCTGAAGTTTCAAAATAACTAATAGATGATCAGATGCATCTGAGAATAAATTTTCAGGATTTCATCACCACAATTTTGAAACAATGAAACCCCACACTATTTTACAAAACTAATAGTTTAGAGGATGTCATTGATATATTCTAGTTATCTGCTCCCCTGCTTGTACGATTGTGTGCTATCTTTCTATAATGGATAACTACCTATAGTAAAGAAGGCATACTTCTTGTAAAAATATGGAATAAATTCTATCCTTCTTACTCAGTACTTTTGTATGTATGCAAGAGTATGGTGCATGCAGATTGAAATATATAGAATTTAATCCAAGTGCCAAACCTCCAAGTCTTTTCCACAATTTCATTTTCTGAATCTTTGCAGCTTTCCCAACTCCTTTTCAACTTCATTAGAAATCCTATCATACTGCAAAAAGAAGAATGAGAACACATCAAGTATCATGCCAAAAGACACAAATTCAGAATGCACACAAAAATAACTGCATGACTTACTCATTGTGATAATCATGTAACTGCGAGTAGTAAGCTCTTTTATAAGACTTCAGATGCTGTTCCTGGTTAACAATCGTATCTGGATGAAGATCACCTGAACAAAGTGAAGCACCCCTGCAAATATATATTACCACACATTTATCACTCTGATAAAAAGAGAATAGTTTCATTAATGACCAGCAAACTACGGAAAATTTAATCCATGTTATAATAATACGGTGCTGTGATTACAGGGGACAAAATCAGATTTTGCTGAGATTGAAATATGATAATGCCATAAAAACACTATTGATATACAATCATAGAATTGCCGTCAAATAAACATAAACCATAAAATATAATCATAAAACTATAAACAATGAATGAAAAGTAAATACAACCAAATTAGATCCCTAGAGTTACAAAAGTTCAACCAAACTAGAAACTTGTTGGTATGCCGTAAGATATAATTAAATCTAGATCAAATTTCAGAAAATCAAACAAATAGGATCTATACCAAAATATGTAGTTGGAAAATCTGATTAACTAAACCACTTCCAATTAGACCCCAACTAGCAAGAGTGGGGTTAGGGCAATCCTTACATGCAGCCTTACCCTTGCATATTTGCAAAGAGATTGTTTCCCAGATTCAAACCCTTGACTTTTCAATCACAAAGGAACAATTTTACCACTGCTCCAGACTCTCCCTATGGAAAATCTGGTTAACTCAACACAAACAATAATAATAAGCCTGCTTACAATATTACATCAATGTATAATACCTTAACAGTATCCAAATAAGAAATTGTCACATTTAGCATATATTTATGTGTGCACAGATGAATAGTCAGATCAACCACACACATACTGAATACAGCAGATATTGTCTCAAGAATGAAAATATTGAGAAAAAGATCTTGCCATTTCATGAAAGGGTTTCCAAAGTGAAAGTTGTCCCCAGAAAGTATTTCTTGGACAACTTGATGTGGATCTAAGTCACTAGGAAGAAATTGCATAAGAAGATTTCTCTCGTTGTCTGAAAGGTGTGTGTTCCAAACCTGCCAAAAGTTTCACAAAAGACAATTTAGAATTAAGGGAAAAAATACTATTTTCAGCTGCAAATAGTCGGAACTGACTACAACATGATAGTTACCTCATACGAAATCACTTCATTTAAATTATCCAAGCCAAAAATTTCTTGAGGTATGGCAAGCACATCTGCCAAGATTTTGTGTCCATTAGGGACAAAATTAGCAAATGGTCTCATTTGTCTCCAACTGATGCCAATTTGTTCCCGCTTGGCAACAACCCTTTGCTGATTACCATCCCACTCAACAGAAACGTGAGATTTCATGGCTAAATCACTTCTCACTAGTCCCAAATTCTTTCTTTTAGTCCTATGTTGCTCTGGATAACCACAACTAACCACACTTGCACCATTTGATCGTTTTCTTCTCTGATCAGCAGCCATGGGCGCATAGGATGAAACGTTCTTCAACGAAACACTAAACAAGTATCAAGGAAAACTCCAATTTGCTCACTTTTAATGAACATCTTTCATCCATAAGCAACCTAACAAGTTCCAAAGGAAAATAATCTGAATTATATAAATAATTCTCCAAGTCCAAACCCCAACATTCAGAGAAGTTAGACATTATTTTTTATCTATACAATTGCAATTTCATTTGGTAAAATTCACTAATTGTATTAAAAAGTTTGAACTAAGCCATTCCCAGGTTTGAACAAAGCAAATCCATGCCCGTACCGGTTACCATAGAAATCAAGGTTCAGGGGTACAAAAATAGAGCATATTTGGTACATGAAATTGTCATTCCATTCCTACATCTATTCCACAGGAATAAGGACTGCTTAGTTCTTTATAAAAAGATTCAACTCCGGACCTTGATTCCATAGCCATTCCAGAGAGGAGAGACAGGTGATGGAAAATGGGACTTTGGTGGTAGCTGTTGTCATTTTCGTTGTTACAAAGAATTTTTATAACTTTCAACAAGACCCACATATCATATTGGAATAACATCAGCAGATGTTAACCAACACAAATCAGCCTCCCTAACAGGTAATCATAACAGAACTACAACGCAACACACAATCACCAAATCCGAATGGTATGAGGGCATGAATGCCACATTGGCCGGGTGTGAGACACAAAACTCCACTAAAAAGCCTTGTTATTTGGAGGGGGTTCTCCTCTACAAAAACTGGTATAAGTGGCTGCTTTGTCAGTCCACCTATCCAACAAGGTTTGAAACACAGCACTAGAGCATGAGTCCCAAATTGGAACTCCCGTGTTTAACGTAGAGGCTCTCTGTTACGAATGCAAATCAATGAACGTTAACAGAAAGTGAATCAAAGAAATCAATCTGAATATTCATCTCTCATATATGGTTTACTGAACAATTTTTACAAATAACAGAAAGAACTTGAAAGGGAAACAGAATTCTCAAGGGAAATCACAATGCAAAAAGTAAAGATAGTTGTGGAACACATGTGAGAGGTCCCACTCTCTCCTACTCCCAAATAAGGGCCCAACTCATGCTCAAACTTCACACCCCCCTCCCACGCTACTCCAACCGCTTATATGCTACTCCCACTAACGACCCTTCTCACGCCTTCACTGCCACGTTGCCATTCTGTTGAGGGATATTGGTGTCAACTTGCGCCACCTGGTTTGCACCCAGCACCAAATGCCCAACCTGTTGTATAATTCCTCCTATTGGGCTTTCATGATCATTACTGGCCCAACTCTTCCTATGTTTGGTCCTTTGATACACCTGCAATGGGGTTGTATCAATACTCCCCCCCCCCCAATTTAAGCACCTTGTCCTCAAGGTTGAACAACGGAAACTGACGCTTGATCACGGAATAATCTTCCCAAGAATTTTCAAATTCAGGCAAATTACGCCATTTAAGCAAAACTTCCAAGCACTTCGACCTAGAACGTCTCCATTGCAACACTTCTTCAGGTTCCACTAATAATTCCCAATCTTCGGACAAACACTCGGGTAGTTGCTGCACATTGGGTACTGCAGCAATAGATGGCTTTAGCAGGGAAATGTGAAAAACTGGGTGGACCTTGCACTCAGCAGGCAAGGACAACTTGTAAGCCACCTCCCCAATGCGTTGGCTGACTTTGAACGGTCCATAGAACCTGGGACTTAGTTTCTCATTCACCCCGTTGGCAATGGACTTCAACCGGTAGGGTTGCAACTTAAGATACACCATATCACCCTCCTTAAATTGCAAATCACGTCTGTTCTTATTAGCTTGTTTGACCATGCGGTTTTGAGCTTTGAGTAAGTTGTGCTGGAGTTCTTGGAGTACACTATCCCTTTCCATCAGCGCCTGTGAAACTCCATCTAGAGCAAACACAAAATGGTTGGCTTTGAATAAGGTAGGAGGATAAATGCCATACAACACCTTGAAAGGGGTTAAACCAGTGGAATCCTTGTAAGTTGTATTGTACCAATATTCAGCCCAAGGGATCCATTTGGGCCATTGCTTAGGCTTGGGACCACACATACACCGTAGATACACTTCAAGGCACCAATTTACCACCTCCGTTTGCCCATTTGCTTGGGGATGATAAGCTGTTGTATATTGTAATTTGGTACCTGCACATTTAAATATCTCAGACCAGAAGGAACTCATGAAAATTCTGTCCCTGTCTGACACAATGGTAAGAGGGAACCCATGGAGTCGTACCACTTCCTGGATGAAAATTTATGCCACATCCTTTGCTGAATAAGGGTGTTTCAACGTAAGG
Source organism: Gastrolobium villosum (assembly GCA_032173675.1). Lineage (NCBI taxonomy): Eukaryota > Viridiplantae > Streptophyta > Magnoliopsida > Fabales > Fabaceae > Gastrolobium > Gastrolobium villosum. Next base: position 148,797 of record JAVKPL010001949.1, on the reverse strand, counting down.
AAATGTGCATACTTGGAGAATCGATCCACCACCACAAATATGGTATCAACTCCCATGGCCTTGGGTAAACCCCCGATGAAATCCATTGAGATATCAACCCAAACCTTGCTAGGAATAGGCAATGGTTGCAATAACCCTGCTGGTGTAAATTCTGAGTTTTGCTACGTCGGCAAGTAGCACAAGCTGCCACAAAATCTTTAATGTGTTTCCTCATTCCTTCCCAATACACAATTCCAGCAAGCCTCTTGTATGTGCGCAGAAACCCAGAATAACCTCCTACTGCAGAACTGTGGAATTCCTCTAGGAGTGGAGTAATAAAGGCTGACTTGCTGGAGAGCACCAACCTTTCCTTGTAAAATAACCTGCCACCCACTAGTTTGAACCCTTCATGTGTATCAGGGTTAATCAGCAAATCTTGAATTATTGTCCGAAGCCTATTATCTTGCTGCACTTCATGATCTAGCTGCTCCAGATCTGGCAATTGTAGCTTGGATAAACTAGAGAACTGCATTTGGCGAGAAAGAGCATCTGCCACCAGATTTTCTTTACCAGGTTGATATACGATCTCAAAATCGAACCCAATTAGCTTAGAAAGCCATTTTTGCTGATCCTCCCCTAGTGCCCTCTGTTCTAAGAGGTGTTTGAGGCTCTTTTGATCCGTTTTCACAATAAAATGCCTCCCCATAATATAATGCTTCCATTTCTGGATGGCAAAAACAATAGCCATCAGTTCCTTCTCATAAACTGATTTATTCATAGCCCTAGGGGAAAATCCTTGGCTAATATATGCTAGGGGCCTGTTCTCTTGCATCAAAACTGCTCCTACTCCCTTTCCGGAAGCATCAGTACAAACCACAAACGTCTTCTGGAAATCGGGAAGAGCTAGTACCGGAACTGCGCACATTCTATTTTTCAGCAAATTAAAAGTCTCCTCTGCCTCAAGTCCCCAATGAAAACCATTTTTTTTAAGTAAATTCGTTAAGGGTTTGGCCAGCTTACCATAATCCTGAACAAACCGGCGATAGTAACCGGTTAAACCAAGGAACCCCCTCAATCCCTTAACGTTTTTGGGAACTGGCCAAGCCATCATGGCTTTGATTTTACTCGGATCTGCTCTTATGCCCTCAGCCGAGATGAAATGTCCCAGGTACTCCACTTGTGGACTCCCAAAACAGCACTTTTTTTTATTGACAACCAGCTGGTTCTGCCTGAGCACTTCAAATACTCTTTGAAGATGTAATTCATGTTCTTCCCTGCCCTTGCTGTAAATAAGGATATCATCTAAGAACATCAACACAAACTTTCTTAAGAAACCCCTTAATATCTCATTCATGAGTGCTTGAAACGTTGAGGGGGCGTTGGTCAACCCAAAAGGCATGACCAAGTACTCATAATGTCCCTCGTGTGTCCTAAAGGCCGTTTTGGGGATATCCTCCTCCTTCATTCTGATTTGATGGTATCCGAATTTCAGATCCAATTTAGAAAAAATCTTCGATCCGCCCAATTCATCCAACAATTCTTCTACCACGGGGATTGGAAACTTATCAGGTACTGTCCATTTATTGAGGGCTCTATAGTCGACGCAAACCCGCCAACTACCATCCTTCTTCTTCACCAAAATCACAGGACTAAAATATGGACTTGTACTATGACGTATCCAACCAAAAGCCAACAGTTCAGCAACTAAATTTTCAATTTCAGTTTTCTGATAATAAGGATACCTGAAAGGCCTACGGTTAGGTACCTGACTTCTTGGTTGTAAGTTGATGGCATGATCACAGCTTCGTTTGGGAGGAAGGGCCCCTGTTGCTTGAAAAAGGTCTTGAAACTCCCTTGTCAAATTCTCTAACCCCGCCCAACTACTTCCCTCTTCTGTTCGAGTCTCGCAATCAGAGCTCACAAAGTACCCTTCTCCTTGATCCTGCAATGCCTTCACCGCTGATTTGAAAGAAGCTTCCGATCTGGACAGTGAGTTGTCGCCCCTAATCAGCACCTCCGTGTTGTCTTGTCTGAAACGAAGCGTCATCTCCTTAAAATTGGCCCTTATATCCCCTATTTGGGTCAACCAATCCAGCCCAAGTACTACATCAGCCCCTCCTAGCTCAAAAAGGAATAGGTCCTGCTTGATAAGGGTTGACTGTACCTTGAGTTCTACTCCCAAGCAAACACCCTGGCACTTCACTTTGTGGCCATCCCCTACTAACACGTTGTACGAATCCGTATCGGTCACTGGCAAATTCAGTGGACCAACCAGATCTTTTCTTACAAAATTACTCGAAGCCCCGCAATCAATCATGACCACCACTCTTTGTCCAGAGATTTCCCCTCATGCTTTCAAACTTTGGTTCGAAGTGAGCCCTAAAAGACAATTAAGAGATAATTGTAACTCTTTTCTTCCATTGTTGGCTTCTTCCCCTTCCTCGTTCTGCTCCACCGCAACCCCTACGTTCTCCCCCAGGAATTCTTCGTCCTCATCGTCCACTAGGAGGAGATGCATCTGTGGGATCGAACACTTGTGTCCTGGTCGCCAACGCTCTTCGCATTTGAAACAAAGGCCCTTCTGGTGGCGGTCGCGCCACTCAGCCTGGGATAGACGACGCCCTTGGCTGAGATGACTCTCCGACGCTTGGCCACCGACAGCTGATGTTGATCCTTTCGAAGACGAACCTCCCTTGGTGTTTTCCGTCAGCGAATTTTGGGAATTAGGGTTATTCATGTTTGTTTGTGCCATGGAATGAGGCTGGATGGCGTTAATGGACCTGTTGATGCAACTAACCCTGAGCCGACCTTCTTGAACTCGTTTGGGCCTGCATACCCTTTCTGGCCCAAATTCGAACGCCCACCACTGGCCACCCCAGCTCTTCCAAACGGCCCAATACCCTCTTCAACCCAACCCAAGTTCCTTCTCTCCAGTTTCATGGAGTATTTCACCATGTCAGCGAGACTCAGCATAGGCGTCATTAGCAACTCCTCCCGAATGCTACTCTTCACCCCATTGAGCCACGCTCCCTTGAGTAGGTCCTCATCCTGAAATCGTAACACTCCCACTACTTTCTCGAATTCCGATCGGAAATCGGTTATGCTCCCCCATTGTTTCAAGGTGTACAAAGCACGGTACGGGTTATCAAGTGCTTCCGGTTGGAACCAAGAAAGCAACTCTCTCTTGAACCGCGGCCATGGCGAATTGGGATTCATTCCCTCCCACCAGTGGAACCAATTAAGGGCCTCTCCTTCCAAAACCACCATCGCTGCGCTCACTTTTTCCGCCTCATTCACCTCATTGATCGTGAAACACCTCTCAACTTAACTCACCCACCCGAACGCGTCCTCACCGGAAAACAAAGGAATCTCCAACCGTCTTATTGGAGGGAAGTTCATACCTCCTCTTCCCCGATTACCATTCTCTTGATTTTCGTTGCCATGTTCTTCGTGGTTACCATGTCTGTCCCCTGCCATCACATCCAACCGTCTGAGGATCTCATCTACTCCTCTCTCACCCGCCTCCAATCTGTGTACCACCTCTTGGTGCCTCGCCTCGCTTGCATCCAACCTCAGACACAGCTCTTCATGACGAGCACAACCCATGCGCAGCCCTTCTTCTATCGAGTCTAAACGGCGTTCCATTTGTCTCGTCCAAACCATTCCACAGAGCTCCAAGATCGGAGCTCTGATACCAATTGTTACGAATGCAAATCAATGAACGTTAACAGAAAGTGAATCAAAGAAATCAATCTGAATATTCATCTCTCATATATGGTTTACTGAACAAATTTTACAAATAACAGAAAGAACTTGAAAGGGAAACAGAATTCTCAAGGGAAATCACAATGCAAAAAGTAAAGATAGTTGTGGAACACATGTGAGAGGTCCCACTCTCTCCTACTCCCAAATAAGGGCCCAACTCATGCTCAAACTTCACACCCCCCTCCCACGCTACTCCAACCGCTTATATGCTACTCCCACTAACGACCATTCTCACGCCTTCACTGCCACGTTGCCATTCTGTTGAGGGATATTGGTGTCAACTTGCGCCACCTGGTTTGCACCCAGCACCAAATGCCCAACCTGTTGTATAATTCCTCCTATTGGGCTTTCATGATCATTACTGGCCCAACTCTTCCTATGTTTGGTCCTTTGATACACCTGCAATGGGGTTGTATCACTCTCCCCCTTAAGTCCTTCACACCTAGCTTCAGTAGTTATTGAATTTTCTTAATAATCAATTAGAGAACAAGGAATTCACTTTATCATTCCCAATTTTCAATTTAGCATAATTTCTGTGTGCTTATTTTGTTTAAACATCATATTCAATATCTAAATCCCCAAAAAAAGTAAACCGATTGCACAATTTTACTACCCTTACACTACAGTCCCCCCCCCCCCCTTTTTTTTTCCCTTTCTTCCCAAAAAAATAAAAATAAAAAATCACCAAAAGAAGAAAAACATAAAAAAGATAGCAAACCTCACACATTGAAAGATTTCCTGCGAAGGTAACCCACGAACAACTAGCCCCGGGTTTCATTTTAAAAAAAAAAAAAAAACTACATATCGAAATTCAAAAATGACAAAGAAACCACATTTCAAAAGTTACCTTGTTTGGAATCTGAATAACGAAACCCTAAAGACCAGAGGTTTAAAACATACATAAGATAAGAATGAGAAGCTATCGCAATAAACAAAGAAATAAATAAAATTACCAGTGAAAATTGTGGGCGCTAGTGAGAGGGAAAGAAGAAGATAGTAATCTGCAGAGCAAAAGGAAGGAAGAAAAATTCGGATAAGGATTGAAATTGCAGAGAAGAAGATAACGATAACCTAAGAGCGAGAAAGAGAAGGAGAGAGAGAAGGTTGTTTCGGATTATACGATGGGGGTTTGAAGTAACGGAAAGAAGACACACCACAATTTTAGTCTCTGTGTTTGTGTGTCTCTGTGAGGATCAGAAGTGTGGGCTGTTTGACCCGTATCGGGTCAAACCTCGATGAATTTAATCATTTGTTAATTGTTATGGTCACTTCGAATATAATTTTTAATTTAATGTGGTGTTCAAATATTCCTAGTCGACAAGTACTAATTAATTCTCTATTTTTTTTTTAAAAACATTAAATTTAAATAAAAAAAATATGTGTCACGTGACGATCCTATTCATACATAGTAAATAATAATAAATGGGAAAAGTGTCTATACTTTAAGATAACATAACTTATATCATTTTATTCTTATAGAGAGGTGAGACTCACACCTTATTTTTTTTGTCAACTCATTCTCCGTATTTATCTATCTCTTTCTCTCTTTTAAAATGATATAATTTTACCTCCTTTACAATGAAACATATTTTTCCCATAATAAATAGTTTAATCTTTTGCATACTCGTAACTGTGAGTGGAGCCAAATGAAAAAAGAGAAAAAAAAAAAAAAAAAAGTCAATCTCATTTACTTTCATGTAAAAGCAGAAAATAAGGTTATACTTGTGTGTGTATGAGCAGATGCACTTGATCCTTTTTAGTATTATTTTTAAGAAGAGTTTAAAATTTTAATTTCGCAACTTGTCCCGAATCAAACTAGTAGTAAAGTAATAAAATAATTAAAATATTTCTCAAAAAAAAAGAAAATAAGGTTATATTCAGTTTATAGAAGAAAAAAATATTAATTCATTTAAATTAATATATGAATAAAAAAATTGATATCTCATTTGAAATTGGGTCCTATTGATAATTGGAATGAGTTATGAAGGATTATTGAATATTTTTTAATTTTACTTAAATTTAAAAATAAACATTCAAGACATGTGGTAATTACTAATATTAATATAAAGTCAACACTTTTCGTATGTGAAAAAAATGACAAAATTATTAAGGAAGTGTGGAGAGATTTAAACTTGAAATCGAATTAATGAAATTCATTAGAGCTTCGAATAATGGTTGGTATTTAAAAAATAATAATGATACTCCACCATAATCTAGTTTAACATTTCCTTGTTTTTCTAAATTTGTTATGTAATATACACATATCTTAACCACCTATCCACGAATCTCTCAATAAATAATGACACAATTATCTTAACAGTATAAGATGATAAAGATAAGGAGATAAAACTCTTATCCCAACAAATAAGAGGTTAAATTTCACATCAACTTAAAGATCAACAAAGACCTAGCCCAAAAGTTAATCCCTATAAATAGAAGGCTGAAGATCCCAGATACATATACTAAACTCATTTACTACTATTGTCAACACTAGGTAACCCGTTAAAAATGAACCGAGTTGGGTTGGCAAAAATGAGCTGCCAACCTGAGCCAACCCGTGAAAAAACGAGTCAACTCGCGGGTCAAACGAGCCAGCTCGCGGGTTGAGTTTTTTTTTTTATAAAAAAATACAAAATATAATATACAAAAAATGGACAAAACCCACACATGCTGTCATTATTTTTCTTCCTTCTCTAAACCTGAGTCCCTAGTCTTCTCACATCCCTACCATTTTTATATTGTTAGGGTGTGTTGACTCTGTTTGGTTCAAATATCTTACCCACTTTATAGCAAGTAGTTCTGATTGTTTCTTGATGTTGATGCAAATTTGTAAAAAAAAATCGAAACTAAAATATTTTGCTTTTATTTCTCATTTTGTGACCTTATGTTTAAGCTGATGTAAGCTGGTGCATTAATATCACAGGGTCATTTAAATGGGCCGAAAATGAGCCAACACACGAGCAATTTTCAAGCCAACTCACGAGCTATTTTTTCAAGCCAACCCACGAGCTATATTTTTTAGCCAACCCACGAGTCAACCCTAACCCGACTCGGTTCGGGTTGGGTTGAGTTTTCTGGCTCCTTTTTTTTTCGAGCCAACCCTAACCCGACTCGTTTTTTTCGGGTTGAATGCGGGTTGGGTCGTATCTTGCCGGTTGACCCATTTTACCAGCCCTAGTCAACACTGTGCATATATTCACGTCTTCACTATAAGCCTATTGTTTGCGCACAATAATTGAGATATTGGCTATAAGCCAACCAAGATATCTCCGTCTTTCATATATCTCTAAGCGCATACCCTATAGTATACGATTCTCCATTTTTAATTAAAAAATATTAATATAACTAAAACAATATATAAAAATCATAAATGTATTATTTTATCTCTATCCACACGTTACTTTAAATTTTTTTGAAACAAATTTGAATTATTTAAACTAATTTTTTTAATTGATCCGCATCAAAAGTGTCATTGCTAATTTGCTAGTGTTTTAAAAAGAAAAGAAAGAATAACTTTTAATACTTTACACAAATTAAAATTTAGGGTGCATTTTTTCCACCGTTTGTTTAAAGAATTTTTTTACAGCAACTGATTACAATTATGTATTATGGATAATATACAATAATTATAATAATAAATATTTTTTTCTCATTATCGATTAATATAGCAGAAAGAAAAAAAATAAGTACTACCCGTAACACATAAATAAAATCAGTTGCAGCTACGATTATAACTATCTAAGTAGAAAAAGAATTTTCTGCGTAGATTTTCCAAAATTTATCACCAAAATACGACGAGGATATTGTTATTACCAAAATTTTCTACTACCAACTTACTACCTATCTAATCACTATTAGATCAATGTTTTTTCTTTTTTCAAAAACTTTTTAACATTCTCTCACTTTTTAACATTCTCTCTCCTTGATTCAATGGTGACTAGATAGATAGTAAGTTAGTAGTAGAAAATTTTGGTAGGAATATGCTCTCTCCCAAAATATAACCAAGATACGTGTACTAAATGTAGGATAACGTCATATCCATCTAGACCGTTAAAGCATCATCGCTCCAATGAATCTAGACCGTTAAAGCAACTGACCATTTACCATACATAAATGCTAAACCCAACTCAGATAACAATCCACCCTATCCATTCTCTGCAACAACAATGGCAGCTAAGATGTTATTATCACCACATACACACTCTCTTCGTTCTCTTTCATTTCATGCCAAGACCCACCAAGTACAACCTTGGTTGGGGTGGCAGCAACACCCTCCAAGACCAAAGAAGCTTCACGTGTCCCTTCATGACCCTTCATCATCATCTTCAGTTCTTGTCGACTACATCATCCACCAACAACAATTAAACCCTTATTCTTTGGTGTTGCTTGCAGAAAGTGTTGGTTACTCTTTGGCCAGTTATTATACTTCTCTCGGTCTCTTTGTTATATCCGTGCCTGGCCTTTGGTCCCTCATCAAACGTTCTGTCAAATCCAAAGTAATTCTTTCTCACTCTTTATATTTTTATATGTTTACATCCTTTTTTGGTTTATTATTGTTGTTGTTGTTGTTTAATGTCTGATATGATTGGTTGAAAAAAAAAATAGATTGTGAAGAAGACTTTTATAGGGGAAGGTGAAAAGAAGGCACCAAATGTGGTTGCAGGGGAGATACTATCATTCTTCACTCGTAACAACTTTGCAGTGACTGATAGAGGAGAAACAATCACGTAAGTTAGCATAACATTCTCCTCAGTCTCAATCTCAGCAATTCAGGATCTGTTTGATTGTGTTTTTGTTTTTTTTCTTTTTTTCTTAAAACTGTTTTGTATAATAATTATGGAAACAGTTGTTTTCTGTATTTTTTTTGTTTTAAAAGTTAAAAATCAAAAAAGAAAACAAAAATAACTCAGACACATGTTCTCTAAATTTGATTCTAAAAATAAAAGAACAATTACAGTTTTTAAAACTTTTTTTACAAAACAGGTCTCACCAAAATGAGTTTTTTTGTGTTTTTATTCTGAAAACAAAAAAACTGTTTTTAAAAACACTAATCAAACATAGCCTTAATTGTTCATTCTTGCTTTCTTATGCCTTTTCTTTTCATGTCTAGTGGCTAGAGCAAAATGAAATAAATTTGGCTTCCATTTATGAATCATGTTTGGCAGCAGGAGTAACATTTAACCATTGATGAAATCAGCAGTTTGGAAATTACTAATTTAATCCTTCTTTTTATTGGGTAAGAAATTACTAATCTACATTAGATATTCTATCGTATGCTAAAGCCAATCTCTAATGTTGTAAGAGATGGTTTAAGAAGAAACAATGCGTAAGAACCATTTTCTTTTAATGCCCTTCTTATGACTTTTTGCTTTTTAATCATTAATTTGAATGAAGGTAGACATCTGATGCAAGTTTTCGTGGTTCTTCTTTGAAGGTTTGAAGGAATGATGGTTCCCAGCAGGGGCCAAGCAGCACTATTAACTTTCTGCACTTGCATCAGCTTGGCAAGTGTGGCTCTTGTACTTACCATAACCATCCCTGATGTTGGCAATAACTGGTTTTGGATTACCATCTTAAGTCCATTGGCGTAAGTGAAAACTTTGACAATTTACATTATTATTATTATTATGAGAAATGTTATATTTACAATCTCTTATTTTTTTTACAATCTCTTACCACCGTATCTTATCACCGTTGATTTCCGTCAAATTGGCGGAAATCAACGGTGATAAGATATGGTTGTAAAAGATTGTAAAGAAGAAAGATTCTAAGTATAACCTTCCCCTATTATTATTATTATTATTATTATTATTATTATTATTTGGAGTTTAGAGTGAATGTACATAGTCCAGAGAGTGTACTAATATCTAGATTGCTGATGCTTTGGGAATTTACTCAGAGGCGCTTATTACTGGAATCGAGCATCAAGAAAGGAGCAGATTAAGGTGAAACTGATGGTTGAGGAAAATGGAACCTTATCAGAGATCATCGTTCAAGGTGATGACCAACAAGTCGAGCAAATGAGAAAGGAGCTCAAGTTTAGTGAAAAGGGTATGGTTTATGTTAAAGGCGTCTTCGAAAGATGACACATTTCAGCAAGACAGCAGAACGGAATGTAAAGAAATCATCGACTGTACCTATAAAAAAGGCCCCGGCTGAAACAAATGTTGTGAACCAGTATGAATAACCAGCCAGCTGACACACATGAGTTTCGCCTCAGACACACGAGTTTAGTTTATAAAATTTTTATGATTCTATCTGTTAAAGAAATATGTTATATAGCATGTTTAGTGACTAGTTTTAATTTGTTGAATACACGACACGACACAATGTCGTACGCATAAGCAAAACGCCATATCCCCAAGTCATAAGCATAACGCCTATTTGCTGAGCAGATTTCCAAATGATGCACATGATATGAAGAATAAAATACAATTTGAATCATCAGAATTTTAACATTCATATTACAACCAAAAAGCCGGGCGATTATTGATAAAAGTCTCGTCAACATGACTTAAATTTCCGAATGACATAAACACTTGTCAAAGATAACAAATAAGGACTCTATGGCCAAAAATGTCCATTACGCATTTCAACATTATCCAATAAATCAAAAAAATTGTAGGCTCATTCCGCTAGGGAGCAACCGGAGGTTTTCAACCAATCATCAACTTGTTTTCTTCCAAGAAGGTGTAAGTTGGTACCTCCAGATTGTATGGTGCTGGTCCCTTCCTAATTCTGCCAGAAATATCATAATGGGAACCATGGCATGGGCAAAACCATCCACCGTAATCACCAGCGTTCGGCAAGGGAATGCAACCCAAATGGGTGCAAACCCCAATCACAATGAGCCATTCTGGGTTCTTGACTCTTTCTGAATCCTGCTGGGGATCACGAAGGGATCCAACATCAACACTGTTTGCCAGCTGAATATCATCATCTGTTCTGCGCCTGATGAATACTGGCTTTCCACGCCACTTAACAGTCACAGTAGTGCCTGGCTCAATGCTGGAGAGATCAACTTCAAGTGAAGCCAGAGCAAGAACATCCTTACTTGCTGACATGCTGAGCACAAACTTGAGGATAAGGAGACGGACTAGAGAGGCATAAACAAACCTACCACCTGTTAGGGCAAAGTAGACAAATGCCTTCTTGCTTGGGTCACCAGGAGGAAATCGTTCATGGTTGTGTTCATCATATACAATCTTGGAAGAAGGGTTCTTAACAGCTGCAACAGTTGCTGAAATTTCAGGAATAAGGCTGTTCTCTTTTGTGTGGAACAGTGTTTCAGTAGCAAAACCTGGACGAAATCAATCGAATCAATTACTGGAGTTACGTTTAGTTGGCTTAAAATAATAAATCAGTCGAAGAAAAAGCAAGCCTCAAACAAACAGAAGAACCAAAGAATCAAACATACACAATTCAAAAACAACAAAACTAAATCTGAGTAACATAATATCCATTTACAAATTATTTACCTATAAATTTCAACAAGCCCGCCTAACAGAATAGATAAACCTTGCTATGAATCAGATTAGTTATAAATTATTGAACTAGTGATACAAAAGGGAGATAAATCATAAAGATGGCACAAATAGATACTATAGGACGTACAAATACAACAATCGTAAGAATTGTCAAGCCCCCTCAAAATATGTTTTGTGTCCATCCAACTAAACAGCTTTAATAGCTATTTACATAATTTTCCAACTTTTTCAAAGCACTTATTTCCTTGCAGTCAGCATTGAAAGCGAAAAACACTCCCCTTCGTGATTTCACCCAAATCTTTTTATATATAGCAATGAAACTTTACCAATTAGTAGTACCACTATAGAAGAATACAAACAGCTAGGCAGTAACTTCTTTGACATGTTAGTTTACATACATATACTACTATAAAAAGAGAGATCCATCGCTTGTGTCTTTCATACATTCCCTAAATGCACAACACTACGCTTTGTTTTACTATACTTTATTTTGGTAGATTTGTTTTACAATACTTCAACTTCAATAGAGTAAAAAACTGTCTACTATCACAGATGCCCCTTCAAGTTTTGATATACTCTAACATCGAACAACAACAAGACTTTCATCATAAAAGCACAACAACTTAAACTTTCATCAGAATGAAAGAATATACCAGAGACAGAACATTTAGCAACAAGTAGTTCAATAACTGATAATGGGAGAGAAGAGCACATATAAATTAAAACCAAAATCCACCCCAAAAATAAAAGAAGAACGACTCCGATTCACAATTCCAAGAGAAAAATAAGAGAACGATTCCCACGCCATCTTCTATCCTTCTTCCAACACCCAAAAAAAAAAAAAAACCTTCAAAATCTGGAACTATCATCCAAAGCGAATGCTTGATCTTAAATAAGATTGCAATGACGAACCGAAAAGCTTCACAAAGCTAAAAGCTCAAATCTCACCAAAACCAATCAACGTTTTAGGTAAATCAACCACTAATACATCGATTTCATAAATTTTTTACCTTCAAACATAACCACAAACATCCAAAACAAACAAAGCATCCAATCAAGGGTATAAGTCGTTACACATGATGCAGATAAGAACCCTAAGAGCCAATGAATCGAACGCACCAAACAAAAAACAAAAGCCAAACGAATCGTTTCGAGCTCGATTTTTAATCAAAATTATGAAATGGGGGTGACGGGAAACCCTAACCTCTGAAGGGAAGAAAGAATTCAGGTCGGAGCGAAAACGGGTCGGATCCACGTTCCTCGGAAGAAGATGACGGTGCAAAGTGGCTCCGAGAGAGGATAGCGGAGGCAGCGTGGTTTGCCCTGAATGGAGTGGAGGAGAGAGAATGAAGCCTCTTAGCTGCAACCCTCAACATCTTCTTCCTCTTCTTCTTCTTCTGTTTTTCTCTTTGCCTGCGATTAAGCCTCTTCTGCAAAACAACGCAAGGATTTCGCGAAAGGAAAAACAACAACAAAAAAAGGGAAAAAAAAAAAATGCGTCTTAACTCTCTGATTTGGTCAGTGAGCGACGTCGGCTTGCGATTTGTGTTTGGCAGGCCACGCTACGGTCCAAGGCCCATCTTTGAATTTTACGCGGCCCAAAGTCCAAACGAGACATTTAAAATAGGAAGGTTCACTTATGATATTTTAGGGGAAAATAACATTAGATAATTTTAGGGTTTCTCTGTAACCCGGATTTTTTTAAAAAAAAAATATATAGGATATTTTAAAGATTTTACTTTTCCCTTTTATCATAAATTTTATCAAAATATAATGTATTTTTTCTTCTTCTAAAATCCCAAAATAATATCATTTTAGTGTTGTATTAATCTCAATATGTTTATCTGGTTAAAACTGTTAACAAATACCAAAAGAAAAAAAAGTTGTTAAGCATGACTTGATTGCAACACTATAAAAGCATATCTCCTTTCTCAAGATAATCTTTTCAAGAGCATATGTTTTATTTTTAACTTAAAGTTAAAAATAAAAACTTAAAAAAAATAAAAATTATTTGGTTATTGTATAAAACTTTTTATTAAAAATTGAGAAGGGTTATACTTACTACCTATCTTTCTTACTACCAAATCTTAACCGTTGATTTCCGTTAATTTAACGGTTGTAATTTATGGGATCATAATTATTAATTAATTATTAATTTACTATAAATTATAATCATTAGATTGACGGAAATATTAATATTTGGTAGTAAGAAGTAATAAAAAAAATAGGTAGTAAGTATAACCATTCCCTTTAAAAATCACTTTAAGACTCAAATAAAAAATAAGGTATTTTGTAAAGTAATTTCAATTTCTTTTCTAAAAACTTATGTACATTTATTCATTAAAAGAAAACTCTGAACTTTTATAAAAAAGAAAATTTGGCTAAATCCTTGAGCTTAAAAAAAAACCCACCAAACGAGTAGTTAATATTTCATGGTATCATAGCTTCATTAATGGGGCTCACCGCTTTCGCACACTTCATTCCAAAATACATAGAAGTAGCAGGCACTACATGTAAATCATGGCTTCAAGTTTTTATTCATGGAGCTGGCGTAATACATCAAAAGATGCAAAGTAAGGAAATTTTTTTATTTTTTTTTATACAAAAGCAAGGGAGTTACTCATAAGAATTTCTCAACTAGGAACAACAAGAATATCATCTCTTGTTATCTTGGCTCTTAGCTTTGATGACATAAGCACTCCTTATAAGAATGGTGGGTTGTAAGTATTCATATCAAGTTCAGCACAAACTGAAGGAGTTTTTGCATCATAAACTCGAGCTAGGCTCAGTGGTAAGCTTGCTTGCCGTGGTGTGTCAGGTCGCGGGTTCGAATCAGCCTCTCTGCAAAAAGCAGGGGAAAGTGCCTAGAGTATTCCCTTCCCCAGACACTCACGAAGTGAGTATTTGAACTGGGTCGGCCCTTTTTAAACTCGAGCTAGGATCAAACATATCAAAGCAAAACAGAAAGGTATCAAGAAGGAATCATCAATTACTACTTGCCTTCTCTAGATCAAAATCATGCATTTGCTTCTGTTGGAGCACTTACTTGTGTTGAAGACCAAATTGAGATAATCTTTGATTGCTTGAATGAAGATAAATGATTCTTTTGTTACCTCTATCATATCAAGGTCTGATGACTCTAATCCACATACAAAGTGTCTGAAATTGAGGCATTGATCGTGGCTCAAGAAGAAAGATTAGATAGCCATAGAAAACATCATAATGGTGATTGGTGAGCATTAAGTTTCATAAGCCAATGTAGCTCACATGAGCTTCTCTCAGACCTTAGTTTAAGGATAGAATTTATAATCCTGAATTTTGGTCAAGAAATCATGACAGAGGAAGAAACCCCAGAAATTTTAAAAAGGGTTATGCTGGTAGAGGAGATCAAGGCAATGAATGGCAACTATGGCAGAATTGGAAAAAAGAGACATCTTGAAATAATAACAAGCCAGATTCATGACTTCAATGTCAAAGTTTGGGGCATGTTTTGGCATCAAACTTGGTATTGTCACTATTGGTTTGATCAATAGTATACTACTATTGTTGCTAATCAACCACCTCTAAATCAAAGCTCGTATGCACAATTCTATGTTCTTCGTGTAAGCAATGTTATCCAACTCAAAGATTGTTGAATGTAGACTGGTATCCAGATTCGGGGGGCAACTAATCACCTCACTACAGAAGTTGGAAACTTGATTACAAAGTTGCCTTATGACTTATGAGAGATCTGATTGGGTTCAAATGAGAAATAATTGAAGTTTGAGAATTAATCACATTGGACATTCTATTTTTCTTTCAAATTCTAGTCCACAATCTTTCACTCTTCCTAATCTTCTTTATGTTCCCCATATCACAAAAATCTGAATAATGTATCAAAATTTGCTAAACATAACTTTTGTTTTTTGAGTTTTACCCTGGATGTCCTCTTGTCAAATCCCAAGCTATCAAGGAGGTAATCCTTTTAGAAAGGCTTAAAGATGGCTAATACGCATTTGAGAATGTTATACCTTCTCTAAATCATTTTCCAGCACAGAAAATCCCTTTAATGCTTGTGTAGACCCCATCTTTTCCAATAATAATTTTCAGCTATAACATATCATGTTAGTTCATCCGGCTACAAAATTTTACACTTTGTACTTCAATCATGTAAAACTCCTATTCATATTAATAAATCATCTGTTGTCTGTGTATCATGTTGAAGGGGAAAACCCCACAAACATCCCTTTCCTAATTCCTCCAGTATACTGTCTAAACCTTTTAAATTGATTCATTCATATCTTTGGGTTCCCTCACCTATCCCACTCTTAAACTTATATAGGTCCAGTAAGTGTGTTTTTCAAGGGTATAGTCTTGTTCATAAGGGTTATAAGTGCCTTGGAACTGTGGCCAAATTTATGTTTCCAGGGATGTTGACTTTGATGAATCAGATTTTCCCTTTAAAACAAATCTTTCATTTTTTCTTCCTAATTCAGAATCAGATTTGTCTACTCATCCTCCCTTCTCCCCTCATAATCCCACCACTCTATCTTGGTCTCAATACAATGGTACCATTACATGATTTTCAATATAATAACTTTATTCTTTCTCCTGAAAATGCCATCTCGGATTCTAGATATCCTTACCTTAGTCTTGCTCAACCTATGTCTTCCCTTCCAATTCAAAATACTCACCTTATAATTATTAGAACTTGTAGAGATATATAAAACCCTCACCCACCAGCTTAAGCTTTTGGGTTGAATTGGTTTTTTACATAGTATCAGAGCTTTAGTGTTCGATCCTCGCCGCCCCCCCCCCCCCACTTTCTCTTGTGGAGCACAGGTAGGTTGGGCCTATTGCATTATCCACTCTTCAAGCCCAATGGGCTCTCGTGTGAGGGAGCATGTTGAGATATATATAGTCCCACATTGGTTGTATAAGCAACCAATGTGGAGTTTATAAAGCCTTGGCCACTCCCATCCTTTGAGCTAGCTTTTGGGGTGGTGTATCCCAATGTTCTTTACAGAGCTAAATCAGGCATTCATAAACCAAAGCTCTTAAGTTGATTTACCCCCTATAAGAGTTTCCATTGGTTGCTAATGGGTATGTAAAGTATAATCCAAATGGCAAGGCTAACAAGGCCTGAATTGTTGCAAAAGTTTCCATCAAAGAGAAGGGTTTTATTTCTTTAAAACTTTTAACCCAGTAGTCAGGCCCACTATTGTCAGCATTGTTCTCACTGTTTCCCTCTTAAATTGCTAGCCTATTCACCAACTTGACTTTAACAATGCCTTCTTGAATTATTACCCAGGGTGCGCTAGTTCCTTGATTTGTAGGCTTCACAAATTGTGTGAGCTTAAGAAGGCCCCTAAAGCTTGGTTTTAGAAATTAAGCCACAGTGTTTGCCTTTTGGGTTTTCAACCTGCCAAATGTGATTCCTCTCTATTCTCGAGGATCAAATAACAGTCAACTATACTAATATTAATGTATATATATGTAATTTATTAATAACCAGTATGAACAACCAGCCAACTGACACACTTGAGTTTCGCCTCAGACACACAAATTTAGTTAACTAAAATATTATGATTCTATCTGTTAAAGAAGTATGTTATATATAGCATGTTTAGTGACTAGTTTTAATTTGTTGAATACACGACACAACACAATGTCGTACGCATAAGCAAAACGCCATATCCCCAAGTCATAAGCAAAATGACTATTTGCTGAGCAGATTTCCAAATGATGCACACGATATGAAGAATAAAATACAATTTGAATCATCAGATTTTTAACATTCATATGACAACCAAAAAGCCGGGCGATTATTGATAAAAGTCTCATCAACAATGACTTAAATTTCCGAATGACATAAACACTTGTCAAAGATAACAAATAAGGACTCTATGGCCAAAAATGTCCATTACGCATTTCAACATTATCCAATAAATCAAAAAAATTGTAGGCTCATTCCGCTAGGGAGCAACCCGAGGTTTTCAACCAATCATCAACTTGTTTTCTTCCAAGAAGGTGTAAGTTGGTACCTCCAGATTGTATGGTGCTGGTCCCTTCCTAATTCTGCCAGAAATATCATAATGGGAACCATGGCATGGGCAAAACCATCCACCGTAGTCACCAGCGTTCGGCAAGGGAATGCAACCCAAATGGGTGCAAACCCCAATCACAATGAGCCATTCTGGGTTCTTGACTCTCTCTGAATCCTGCTGGGGATCACGAAGGGATCCAACATCAACACTGTTTGCCAGCTGAATATCAACATCTGTTTTGCGCCTGATGAATACTGGCTTTCCACGCCACTTAACAGTCACAGTAGTGCCTGGCTCAATGCTGGAGAGATCAACTTCAAGTGAAGCCAGAGCAAGAACATCCTTACTTGCTGACATGCTGAGCACAAACTTGAGGATAAGGAGATGGACTAGAGAGGCATAAACAAACCTACCACCTGTTAGGGCAAAGTAGACAAATGCCTTCTTGCTTGGGTCACCAGGAGGAAATCGTTCATGGTTGTGTTCATCATATACAATCTTCGGGGGATGGAGCCGATGACTGAACCGGGATATGTAATTTGTTTGATTTTTCATTAGGAGCTGCAACTCTTGGTCTCTTTTTCTGTTCTTCTCTTTTGTTTTATGTTTCTTTCTTTTTTTCCTCCGTCTTTCTCTACCCATCTTAAACGTAGTGTGGTTTTGGAGTTTTTTTTTTTACTTCTATAATGGAATTGGTGAGGGTTGGCTTGTGGGGTAAGAAGTATTTAAAGGAAAAAAAAGAACTATGTTAAAGCTAGAGGATGCAAAGTATGGTAGTATACGTGTCATGCAAGGGAGATATGATTCCCTTTTGTATCATGGACCACTTTCTCTCTCTAGTTTCAATTGGTTTGCAGGGAATATGATATAATTGGTGAGGCCTGTATACGGTCAAAGCATATCAAAAAACTTACAGAAGGACATCATTGGTGAGGCCTATAATGGGACCACACCTCCTGGGACAAATGTTGTGAACCAGTATGAACAACCAGCCAACTGACACACTTGAGTTTCGCCTCAGACACACAAATTTAGTTAACTAAAATATTATGATTCTATCTGTTAAAGAAGTATGTTATATATAGCATGTTTAGTGACTAGTTTTAATTTGTTGAACACACGACACAACACAATGTCGTACGCATAAGCAAAACGCCATATCCCCAAGTCATAAGCAAAATGACTATTTGCTGAGCAGATTTCCAAATGATGCACACGATATGAAGAATAAAATACAATTTGAATCATCAGATTTTTAACATTCATATGACAACCAAAAAGCCGGGCGATTATTGATAAAAGTCTCGTCAACAATGACTTAAATTTCCGAATGACATAAACACTTGTCAAAGATAACAAATAAGGACTCTATGGCCAAAAATGTCCATTACGCATTTCAACATTATCCAATAAATCAAAAAAATTGTAGGCTCATTCCGCTAGGGAGCAACCCGAGGTTTTCAACCAATCATCAACTTGTTTTCTTCCAAGAAGGTGTAAGTTGGTACCTCCAGATTGTATGGTGCTGGTCCCTTCCTAATTCTGCCAGAAATATCATAATGGGAACCATGGCATGGGCAAAACCATCCACCGTAGTCACCAGCGTTCGGCAAGGGAATGCAACCCAAATGGGTGCAAACCCCAATCACAATGAGCCATTCTGGGTTCTTGACTCTCTCTGAATCCTGCTGGGGATCACGAAGGGATCCAACATCAACACTGTTTGCCAGCTGAATATCATCATCTGTTCTGCGCCTGATGAATACTGGCTTTCCACGCCACTTAACAGTCACAGTAGTGCCTGGCTCAATGCTGGAGAGATCAACTTCAAGTGAAGCCAGAGCAAGAACATCCTTACTTGCTGACATGCTGAGCACAAACTTGAGGATAAGGAGACGGACTAGAGAGGCATAAACAAACCTACCACCTGTTAGGGCAAAGTAGACAAATGCCTTCTTGCTTGGGTCACCAGGAGGAAATCGTTCATGGTTGTGTTCATCATATACAATCTTCGGGGGATGGAGCCGATGACTGAACCGGGATATGTAATTTGTTTGATTTTTCATTAGGAGCTGCAACTCTTGGTCTCTTTTTCTGTTCTTCTCTTTTGTTTTATGTTTCTTTCTTTTTTTCCTCCGTCTTTCTCTACCCATCTTAAACGTAGTGTGGTTTTGGAGTTTTTTTTTTTACTTCTATAATGGAATTGGTGAGGGTTGGCTTGTGGGGTAAGAAGTATTTAAAGGAAAAAAAAGAACTATGTTAAAGCTAGAGGATGCAAAGTATGGTAGTATACGTGTCATGCAAGGGAGATATGATTCCCTTTTGTATCATGGACCACTTTCTCTCTCTAGTTTCAATTGGTTTGCAGGGAATATGATATAATTGGTGAGGCCTGTATACGGTCAAAGCATATCAAAAAACTTACAGAAGGACATCATTGGTGAGGCCTATAATGGGACCACACCTCCTGGGACAAATGTTGTGAACCAGTATGAACAACCAGCCAACTGACACACTGGAGTTTCGCCTCAGACACACAAATTTAGTTAACTAAAATATTATGATTCTATCTGTTAAAGAAGTATGTTATATATAGCATGTTTAGTGACTAGTTTTAATTTGTTGAACACACGACACAACACAATGTCGTACGCATAAGCAAAACGCCATATCCCCAAGTCATAAGCAAAATGACTATTTGCTGAGCAGATTTCCAAATGATGCACACGATATGAAGAATAAAATACAATTTGAATCATCAGATTTTTAACATTCATATGACAACCAAAAAGCCGGGCGATTATTGATAAAAGTCTCGTCAACAATGACTTAAATTTCCGAATGACATAAACACTTGTCAAAGATAACAAATAAGGACTCTATGGCCAAAAATGTCCATTACGCATTTCAACATTATCCAATAAATCAAAAAAATTGTAGGCTCATTCCGCTAGGGAGCAACCCGAGGTTTTCAACCAATCATCAACTTGTTTTCTTCCAAGAAGGTGTAAGTTGGTACCTCCAGATTGTATGGTGCTGGTCCCTTCCTAATTCTGCCAGAAATATCATAATGGGAACCATGGCATGGGCAAAACCATCCACCGTAGTCACCAGCGTTCGGCAAGGGAATGCAACCCAAATGGGTGCAAACCCCAATCACAATGAGCCATTCTGGGTTCTTGACTCTCTCTGAATCCTGCTGGGGATCACGAAGGGATCCAACATCAACACTGTTTGCCAGCTGAATATCATCATCTGTTCTGCGCCTGATGAATACTGGCTTTCCACGCCACTTAACAGTCACAGTAGTGCCTGGCTCAATGCTGGAGAGATCAACTTCAAGTGAAGCCAGAGCAAGAACATCCTTACTTGCTGACATGCTGAGCACAAACTTGAGGATAAGGAGACGGACTAGAGAGGCATAAACAAACCTACCACCTGTTAGGGCAAAGTAGACAAATGCCTTCTTGCTTGGGTCACCAGGAGGAAATCGTTCATGGTTGTGTTCATCATATACAATCTTCGGGGGATGGAGCCGATGACTGAACCGGGATATGTAATTTGTTTGATTTTTCATTAGGAGCTGCAACTCTTGGTCTCTTTTTCTGTTCTTCTCTTTTGTTTTATGTTTCTTTCTTTTTTTCCTCCGTCTTTCTCTACCCATCTTAAACGTAGTGTGGTTTTGGAGTTTTTTTTTTTACTTCTATAATGGAATTGGTGAGGGTTGGCTTGTGGGGTAAGAAGTATTTAAAGGAAAAAAAAGAACTATGTTAAAGCTAGAGGATGCAAAGTATGGTAGTATACGTGTCATGCAAGGGAGATATGATTCCCTTTTGTATCATGGACCACTTTCTCTCTCTAGTTTCAATTGGTTTGCAGGGAATATGATATAATTGGTGAGGCCTGTATACGGTCAAAGCATATCAAAAAACTTACAGAAGGACATCATTGGTGAGGCCTATAATGGGACCACACCTCCTGGGACAAATATTGTGAACCAGTATGAACAACCAGCCAACTGACACACTTGAGTTTCGCCTCAGACACACAAATTTAGTTAACTAAAATATTATGATTCTATCTGTTAAAGAAGTATGTTATATATAGCATGTTTAGTGACTAGTTTTAATTTGTTGAACACACGACACAACACAATGTCGTACGCATAAGCAAAACGCCATATCCCCAAGTCATAAGCAAAATGACTATTTGCTGAGCAGATTTCCAAATGATGCACACGATATGAAGAATAAAATACAATTTGAATCATCAGATTTTTAACATTCATATGACAACCAAAAAGCCGGGCGATTATTGATAAAAGTCTCGTCAACAATGACTTAAATTTCCGAATGACATAAACACTTGTCAAAGATAACAAATAAGGACTCTATGGCCAAAAATGTCCATTACGCATTTCAACATTATCCAATAAATCAAAAAAATTGTAGGCTCATTCCGCTAGGGAGCAACCCGAGGTTTTCAACCAATCATCAACTTGTTTTCTTCCAAGAAGGTGTAAGTTGGTACCTCCAGATTGTATGGTGCTGGTCCCTTCCTAATTCTGCCAGAAATATCATAATGGGAACCATGGCATGGGCAAAACCATCCACCGTAGTCACCAGCATTCGGCAAGGGAATGCAACCCAAATGGGTGCAAACCCCAATCACAATGAGCCATTCTGGGTTCTTGACTCTCTCTGAATCCTGCTGGGGATCACGAAGGGATCCAACATCAACACTGTTTGCCAGCTGAATATCATCATCTGTTCTGCGCCTGATGAATACTGGCTTTCCACGCCACTTAACAGTCACAGTAGTGCCTGGCTCAATGCTGGAGAGATCAACTTCAAGTGAAGCCAGAGCAAGAACATCCTTACTTGCTGACATGCTGAGCACAAACTTGAGGATAAGGAGACGGACTAGAGAGGCATAAACAAACCTACCACCTGTTAGGGCAAAGTAGACAAATGCCTTCTTGCTTGGGTCACCAGGAGGAAATCGTTCATGGTTGTGTTCATCATATACAATCTTCGGGGGATGGAGCCGATGACTGAACCGGGATATGTAATTTGTTTGATTTTTCATTAGGAGCTGCAACTCTTGGTCTCTTTTTCTGTTCTTCTCTTTTGTTTTATGTTTCTTTCTTTTTTTCCTCCGTCTTTCTCTACCCATCTTAAACGTAGTGTGGTTTTGGAGTTTTTTTTTTTTACTTCTATAATGGAATTGGTGAGGGTTGGCTTGTGGGGTAAGAAGTATTTAAAGGAAAAAAAAGAACTATGTTAAAGCTAGAGGATGCAAAGTATGGTAGTATACGTGTCATGCAAGGGAGATATGATTCCCTTTTGTATCATGGACCACTTTCTCTCTCTAGTTTCAATTGGTTTGCAGGGAATATGATATAATTGGTGAGGCCTGTATACGGTCAAAGCATATCAAAAAACTTACAGAAGGACATCATTGGTGAGGCCTATAATGGGACCACACCTCCTGGGACAAATGTTGTGAACCAGTATGAACAACCAGCCAACTGACACACTTGAGTTTCGCCTCAGACACACAAATTTAGTTAACTAAAATATTATGATTCTATCTGTTAAAGAAGTATGTTATATATAGCATGTTTAGTGACTAGTTTTAATTTGTTGAACACACGACACAACACAATGTCGTACGCATAAGCAAAACGCCATATCCCCAAGTCATAAGCAAAATGACTATTTGCTGAGCAGATTTCCAAATGATGCACACGATATGAAGAATAAAATACAATTTGAATCATCAGATTTTTAACATTCATATGACAACCAAAAAGCCGGGCGATTATTGATAAAAGTCTCGTCAACAATGACTTAAATTTCCGAATGACATAAACACTTGTCAAAGATAACAAATAAGGACTCTATGGCCAAAAATGTCCATTACGCATTTCAACATTATCCAATAAATCAAAAAAATTGTAGGCTCATTCCGCTAGGGAGCAACCCGAGGTTTTCAACCAATCATCAACTTGTTTTCTTCCAAGAAGGTGTAAGTTGGTACCTCCAGATTGTATGGTGCTGGTCCCTTCCTAATTCTGCCAGAAATATCATAATGGGAACCATGGCATGGGCAAAACCATCCACCGTAGTCACCAGCGTTCGGCAAGGGAATGCAACCCAAATGGGTGCAAACCCCAATCACAATGAGCCATTCTGGGTTCTTGACTCTCTCTGAATCCTGCTGGGGATCACGAAGGGATCCAACATCAACACTGTTTGCCAGCTGAATATCATCATCTGTTCTGCGCCTGATGAATACTGGCTTTCCACGCCACTTAACAGTCACAGTAGTGCCTGGCTCAATGCTGGAGAGATCAACTTCAAGTGAAGCCAGAGCAAGAACATCCTTACTTGCTGACATGCTGAGCACAAACTTGAGGATAAGGAGACGGACTAGAGAGGCATAAACAAACCTACCACCTGTTAGGGCAAAGTAGACAAATGCCTTCTTGCTTGGGTCACCAGGAGGAAATCGTTCATGGTTGTGTTCATCATATACAATCTTCGGGGGATGGAGCCGATGACTGAACCGGGATATGTAATTTGTTTGATTTTTCATTAGGAGCTGCAACTCTTGGTCTCTTTTTCTGTTCTTCTCTTTTGTTTTATGTTTCTTTCTTTTTTTCCTCCGTCTTTCTCTACCCATCTTAAACGTAGTGTGGTTTTGGAGTTTTTTTTTTTTACTTCTATAATGGAATTGGTGAGGGTTGGCTTGTGGGGTAAGAAGTATTTAAAGGAAAAAAAAGAACTATGTTAAAGCTAGAGGATGCAAAGTATGGTAGTATACGTGTCATGCAAGGGAGATATGATTCCCTTTTGTATCATGGACCACTTTCTCTCTCTAGTTTCAATTGGTTTGCAGGGAATATGATATAATTGGTGAGGCCTGTATACGGTCAAAGCATATCAAAAAACTTACAGAAGGACATCATTGGTGAGGCCTATAATGGGACCACACCTCCTGGGACAAATGTTGTGAACCAGTATGAACAACCAGCCAACTGACACACTGGAGTTTCGCCTCAGACACACAAATTTAGTTAACTAAAATATTATGATTCTATCTGTTAAAGAAGTATGTTATATATAGCATGTTTAGTGACTAGTTTTAATTTGTTGAACACACGACACAACACAATGTCGTACGCATAAGCAAAACGCCATATCCCCAAGTCATAAGCAAAATGACTATTTGCTGAGCAGATTTCCAAATGATGCACACGATATGAAGAATAAAATACAATTTGAATCATCAGATTTTTAACATTCATATGACAACCAAAAAGCCGGGCGATTATTGATAAAAGTCTCGTCAACAATGACTTAAATTTCCGAATGACATAAACACTTGTCAAAGATAACAAATAAGGACTCTATGGCCAAAAATGTCCATTACGCATTTCAACATTATCCAATAAATCAAAAAAATTGTAGGCTCATTCCGCTAGGGAGCAACCCGAGGTTTTCAACCAATCATCAACTTGTTTTCTTCCAAGAAGGTGTAAGTTGGTACCTCCAGATTGTATGGTGCTGGTCCCTTCCTAATTCTGCCAGAAATATCATAATGGGAACCATGGCATGGGCAAAACCATCCACCGTAGTCACCAGCGTTCGGCAAGGGAATGCAACCCAAATGGGTGCAAACCCCAATCACAATGAGCCATTCTGGGTTCTTGACTCTCTCTGAATCCTGCTGGGGATCACGAAGGGATCCAACATCAACACTGTTTGCCAGCTGAATATCATCATCTGTTCTGCGCCTGATGAATACTGGCTTTCCACGCCACTTAACAGTCACAGTAGTGCCTGGCTCAATGCTGGAGAGATCAACTTCAAGTGAAGCCAGAGCAAGAACATCCTTACTTGCTGACATGCTGAGCACAAACTTGAGGATAAGGAGACGGACTAGAGAGGCATAAACAAACCTACCACCTGTTAGGGCAAAGTAGACAAATGCCTTCTTGCTTGGGTCACCAGGAGGAAATCGTTCATGGTTGTGTTCATCATATACAATCTTAGAAGAAGGGTTCTTAACAGCTGCAACAGTTGCTGAAATTTCAGGAATAAGGCTGTTCTCTTTTGTGTGGAACAGTGTCTCAGTAGCAAAACCTGGACGAAATCAATGGAATCAATTACTGGAGTTATTACGTTTAGTTGGCTTAAAATAATAAATTAATCAAAGAAAAAGCACGCCTCAAACGAACAGAAGACCCAACGAATCAAACATACAAAATTCAAAAACAACAAAACTAAATCTGAGTAACATGGGCCTGTTTGATTAGTGTTTTGTAGAACAGTTTTCTGTTTTTAAAAACAAAAAAATAAAAAAACTTGTTTGATGACCTTAGTTTTGTAAAACTGATTTTGAAAACAATTTCTTTTTCCTTGTTTTTAGAACAGAAATTGGAGAACAACTCTCAGTTGTTTTTGTTCTCGTTTCTAACTCTTTGTTCCCAAAATATTGAAAACACGGAGAATAGTTGTTCTCATTAATGGCATTTGTGTAATTATCAAGACACTTTCATATTATACTGTTCTCGTTAAATCTTTGGCGGAACCTTATTATTCATCTCGATTTGAGACCAGAGAACCATACTCAATCGAAATTCGAAGAAAATGGAAAAAGCTTTTGGTTTCCCCCTCCCTACACATTGAAGCTGAAACTCAACGGAAAATCGAGGAAATGGTGATGGATATACTGAAGAAATCCAATATGGAGGAAACCACTGAGTTCAGCGTCCGAGTCGCTGCCTCAGAGCGCCTCGGCATCGATCTCTCGTCCCCGGAGTGTAAGCAACTTGTCAGAACCGTCGAGTCTTATCTTGTCACCGTCGCTGCCGAAGGGAAACTACCGGAAGAATCCAGAGAAGTGATGAAACCGAATAAGAAAAAGGAGGACGTGATTAGTATTGTGAACATGATTTTTCTCCCTAGATGATTTTTCCTTGCTTCAAATTATTCAATTGGGAACGTGATTAGTATTGTGACCTTAAGAGCACGGTTTCTGACGATGAATAATCTAAAACCCCTAAATTTTTCGTTTTGTTTACACAAGAAATTCACTCCGAAAAAGGTGACAACTTTGGCTTTGTCATAATTTGTTGTGTTCACTGGTTTAGTTGTATGTTAGTGGTTGCCAGTGGGTCATATGCGTGTTGTTACTAAGAGAGCCTTTTTCACAATTTATGGATTGGGAAAAAGCTGATATGGCTTGTTTAATATGATTTGCATTGGTTTAAAAAAGAATTGTAATATAATTTGTTTTGATCTTAAAAATATATTTCTTGAAAATATATCTGAGTTTTTACATATAATTATAGAAATCAGTAAAATAAGTAAATAAAAAAATACCAATCAAATGAGTTTTTTCATTTTTTTGTTTTGAAAACAAGTTCTGAGAACAAATTTACCAAGCAGATTTTTTTGTTCTTCAATTTTTAAAACTCTTTTCAAAACAAATTTATCAAACGGATTTTTTCTTTCTTTTATTCTAAAAAACAGTTTTTATAAACTATTCTACAAAATTATTTTAAAAACAAAAAAACTAAAACACTATCAATCAGATATAGGCTCCGTTTGATTATTGTTTTCAAAAACAGTTTTTTAGTTTTCAGAACAAAAAAACTAAAGCGTCTGTTTGATTGTGTTTCGGTTTTTTTGTTTTTGGAGATATGGTTTTTTTTGTTTTTAAAACTGTTTTGTAGAATAATTACAGAAACAGTTGTTTTCTGTGTTTTTTTTTTAAAGTTAAAAATCAAAACAGAAAACAAAAACAACCCAGACATGTTCTATAAATTTGATTCTAAAAACAAAAAAACAGTTACAGATTTTAAAACTTTTTTTACAAAACAGGCCTTACCAAACGAGTTTTTTTTGTTTTTTTGTTCTGAAAACTAAAAAACTGTTTTTAAAAACACTAATCAAACAGAGCCTAAAAAACTCGTTTGATAAGACTTGTTTTGTAAAAAAATGTTTTGAAAACTATAACTGTTTTTTTGTTTTTAAAATCAAATTTAGAGAACATGTATGAGATGTTTTTGTTTTTTGTTTTGGTTTTTAACTTTCAAAAAAGAAAAAAAAATATAAAAAACAACTGTTTCCATGACTATTTTACAAAACAGTTTTAGGAACAAAAAAACCAAAACACAATCAAACAGACCCATAATATCCATTTGCAAATTATTTACCTATAAATTTCAACAAGCCCGCCTACCAGAATAGATAAACCTTGCTATGAATCAGATTAGTTATAAATTATTGAACTAGTGATACAAAAGGGAGATAAATCATAAAGATGGCACAAATAGATACTATAGGACGTACAAATACAACAATCGTAAGAATTGTCAAGCCCCCTCAAAATATGTTGTGTCCATCCAACTAAACAGCTTTAATAGCTATTTACATAATTTTCCAACTTTTTCAAAGCACTTATTTCCTTGCAGTCAGCATCGAAAGCGAAAAACAATAGAAGAACAATAGAAGAACACAAACAGCTAGGCAGTAACTTATTTGACACGTTAGTGTCTTTCATACATACTACTATAAAAAGAGAGATCCATCGCTTGTGTCTTTCATACATTCCCTAAATGCACAACACTACGCTTTGTTTTACTATACTTTATTTTGGTAGATTTGTTTTACAATACTTCAACTTCAATAGAGTAAAAAACTGTCTACTATCACAGATGCCCCTTCAAGTTTTGATATACTCTTACATCGAACAACTAAACTTTCATCTTAAAAGCACAACAACTTAAACTTCCATCAGAATGAAATAATATACCACAGACAGAACATTTACCAACAAGTAGTTCAATGACTGATAATGGGAGAAAGAGCACATATAAATTAAAACCAAAATCCACGCCAAAAATAAAAGAAGAACGACTCCGATTCACAATTCCAAGAGGAAAATAAGAGAACGATTCCCACGCCATCTTCTATCCTTCTTCCTAACACCCCCCCAAAAAAAAAAAAAAACCATCAAAATCTGGAACTATCATCCAAAGCGAATGCTTGATCTTAAATAAGATTGCAATGACGAACCGAAACGCTTCACAAAGCTAAAAGCTCAAATCTCACCAAAACCAATCAACGTTTTAGGTAAATCAACCACTAATACATCGATTTCATAAAATTTTTACCTTAAAACATAACCACAAACATCCAAAACAAACAAAGCATCCAATCAAGGGTATAAGTCGTTACACATGATGCAGATAAGAACCCTAAGCGCCAATGAATCGGACGCACCAAAAAAAAAAAAAAGCAAAAGCGAAACGAATCGTTTCGAGCCCAATTTTTAATCAAAATTATGAAATGGGGGCGACGGGAAACCCTAACCTCTGAAGGGAAGAAAGAATTCAGGTCGGAGCGAAAACGGGTCGGATCCACGTTCATCGGAAGAAGATGGCTGTGCAACGTGGCTCCGAGAGAGGATAGCGGAGGCGGCGTGGTTGGCCCTGAATGGAGTGGAGGAGAGAGAATGAAGCCTCTTAGCTGCAACCCTCAACATCTTCTTCCTCTTCTTCTTCTTCTGTTTTTCTCTTTGCCTGCGATTAAGCCTCTTCTGCAAAACAACGCAAGGATTTCGCGAAAGGAAAAACAACAACAAAAAAAGAAAAAAAAAAATGCGTCTTAACTCTCTGATTTGGTCAGTGAGCGACGTCGGCTTGCGATTTGTGTTTGGCAGGCCACGCTACGGTCCAAGGCCCATCTTTGAATTTTACGCGGCCCAAAGTCCAAACGAGACATTTTTTTTTTTTTTTTTGGGTAAATAAGAGACATTTAAAATAGGAAGGTTCACTTATGATATTTTAGGGGAAAATAACATGAGATAATTTTAGGGTTTATGGGGAAGGATGTTATAAGTTAACAATAACAACCAATTAATATTATTATTTTTTTCGGTGAAAAATCAATTAATATTATTATCAATATTATTACCGATCAATTTCGCCCTTAGATCGATTTCATTTTGTTTATGATTCCCCATATTTAATATTTAATATTTATTTCCATCTTTTATAGTTATGATTTTCCATATTTAATGTTTTCACATTAAATATGATAAATCATAACCATACAAAGATGAAAATAAATATAATCGTTAGATCAATATAATTAATCTAATAGTGAAATTGATTAACAGTCGTACCCCTCCTCTCCTCTATAACCAAATATGTTATTTTGGGATTTTTTAAAAAACATATAGAATATTTTAAGGATATTATTTTTCTCCTGTATCATAAATTTTGTCAAAATATACTGTACTTTTTTTCTAAAATCCCAAAATAATATCATTTTAGTGTTGTATTAATCTCAATATTTTTATCTGGTTAAAACTGTTAACAAATACCAAAAGAAAAAAAGTTGTTAAGCATGATTTGATTGCAACACTATAAAAGCATATCTCCTTTCTCAAGATAATCTTTTGAAGAGCGTATGTTTTATTTTTAAGTTAAAGTTAAAAATAAAAACTTAAAAAAATTGAAAATTATTTGGTTATTATATAAAACTTTTTATTTAAAAATCACTTTAAAAATCAAATTAAAAATAAGGTATTTGGTAAAGTAATTTCAATTTCTTTTCTAAAAACTGATGTACTTTTATTCATTAAAAGAAAACTCTGAACTTTTATAAAAAATTTTTTTTGGGTAAATCCTTGAGCTTAAAAAAAAAAAAAAAAAAACCACCAAACGAGTACTTAATATTTTCATGGTATCAAAACTTCATTAATGCGGCTCACCACTTTCGCACACTTTATTCCAAAATACATAGAAGTAGCAGGCACTACATGTAAATCATGGCTTCAAGTTTTTATTCATGGAGCTGGCGTAATCCATCAAAAGATGCAAAGCAATATATATATATATATATTATATTATACAAAAGCAAGGGAGTCACTCATAAGAACTTCTCAACTAGGAATAACAAGAATATCATCTCTTGTTATCTTGGCTCTTAGCTTTGATGACATAAGCACTCCCCATAAGAAATGGTGGGTTGTAAGTATTAATATCAAGTTCAGCACAAGCTGAAGGAATTTTTGCATCATAAACTCGAGCTAGGATCAAACATATCAAAGCAAAACATAAAGGTATCAAGAAGGAATCATCAATTACTACTTGCTTTCCCTGTAAGCATGAATCAGTGACTCATGTTCAACAATAAACATTCAAGAACATGAAAGAATCTTTAGAATTCATGGTTTTCACATAAAGTGTACCTTTCTCCATTAGTGCGGAAGAACTTTGATGGTGAAATACTTTCTCTAAGCCTTAACCCTTTCACCGTTCTTGTATCTTCTTTGATAGGGATTGGATACGACTTCTTTAGGCAGACTCAGAAGGACATTTTTTTTCTGTCAGATACCCCTTCACAGAAAACTGACCATAAAACTGTTATATAATTGACCTATCACAGTTATTTCTAATTAACTTCCCATAATGGCCAAAATTACCATAATGCCCTTTTCATTAATTAAATCAACTGACACTTAATATTATACATGAGACAAATAATTTTAAATTCTCCCACTTGGCTCATGTCATGAGGTGTCCCTTCATGATTTAATCAACATTCATTATAATGCGCATTTACTAGGCTAAAGGTTCTATACATTGACCTCATCATAATTCATTATTAGAAATAAAATCAACAAGAGTCATGGCGGTTGTATGTTATCGAGTCGGCATAGTCCCTTCCATGTACTACAATATTGACTCTTCTTCCTAACATGATACTTTAATAGGAAGTACACATTATGTCCAACAATAATGTCTTCTTAATGGACCATAAACATTTTCAATATCATTACATAAACTTGCATGCATTCATAAATTGAAAACAAGACAAAATCAGAAACATATATTCATCAATGAGCTCAGAGTGTCAATACTTAATACATAACAATAATTGTCATCATTCATTAGCTGACATAATGCTCATTCTACATACATAACCAGTAAATGTCTTGGGCGGTAATCCCTTCGTCAAGGGATCAGCTATCATAAGATCGGTGCTAATATGCTCTATAGACACTCTTTGTTTCCGAACCTTTTCTTTAACGGCAAAGTACTTTAATTCCATATGTTTAGCACCTTTGGAATACTTGTCTTTTTTAGAAAAGAAGACTGCTGCAGAATTATCACAATAAATTTTCAGCGGCTTTTCAATATTGTCGACCAATCCAACCCTGAAATAAAGTTCCATAGTCATTTAGCCTGAATCGTGGCTTCAAAGCATGGCACAAATTCAGCTTCCATAGTGGATGCAGCTATTACAGTCTGCTTCGCACTTTTCCATGATATAGCTCCTTCAGCTAAAAGATACATGTAACCACATGTAGACTTTCTTGTGTCTACGCATCCTGCAAAATCTGAATCTGTGTATCCAATCACTTCAAGGTTGTTAGACCTTCTATAAGTAAGCATGTGACCTTTAGTTCCTTGCAAATATCTCAGAACTTTCTTTGCAGCTTTCCAATGATCCATACCGGGATTACTTTGGTATCTACCCAAAATCCCAACTGCAAAGCTAATATCTGGTCTCGTACAAGTCTGAGCATACATTAAACTCCCAACTAATGATACATACGGAATTGCATCCATTTTTTTGTTCCAATTCACTTTTAGGACATTGCATGAGACTAACTTATCTCCTTTCTGAATTGGAACTGGAGATGATGAGCAGTTTTCCATTCTGAATCTCTCTAGAACTCTATTAATATATGCTTTTTGAGACAAACCTAACAGTCCTTGTGATCTATCACGGAATATTTCTATTCCTATCACATAAGTTGCCTCACCCATATCTTTCATTTCAAAGTTACTAAAGAGAAACTTCTTAGTCTCATTTAAAAGACCAAGATCATTAGTTGCCAGCAAAATATCATCTACAGAATCAATAATATAAACTTGCTCCCTCTGATCTTCAGATATATACATCGATCAACGATGTTTTCTTTAAATCCAAAGGAAACAACAATATCATTAAACTTAAGGTACCATTGTCGTGAAACTTGTTTAAGTCCGTATATTGACTTCTTAAGTTTGCACACCATGTGCTCTTTATCCTTTTCTATGAACCCCACTGGTTGGTCCATGTACACATCTTCATCTAAATTCTCATTTAGAAAGGCGGTTTTCACATCCATCTGGTGTAACTCTAGATCATAACGAGCCACCAATGCCATAATAATTCTTAAAGAATCCTTCTTTGAAACTGGTGAAAAAGTTTCTTTATAGTCAATGCCATCTTTCTGAGTGAATCCCTTTGCAACAAGTCTGGCCTTGTAACATTCTAAGTTACCATGAGAGTCATGTTTGGTCTTAAAGACCCATTTACAACCAACTCTCTTGCACCCTTCTGGTAACTCAACAAGATCCCAAACCTTGTTCTGTTCCATAGATTTCAACTCATCTTTCATAACATCTAACCATGTATCACCATTTTCTCCATTCATGGCTTGTGAAAACGTTACTGGATCATACTGAATACCCATGTCAAAATCAGACTCTTGTAGATATACCACATAATCATTAGAAATAGCAGGTCTTCTTTCTCTTTGAGATCTTCTTAATGCTATTGGTTGTGGTTCTTCTACTATGGGTTCATTCAGTTCATCAACAATGATTTCTTCATGAGTAGTGGGATCATTAACTGGTCCTTCATTATTATTGATTGGTTCAATAGCATAAGGAACAATGACTTTACTAGAGCTACAAGTCAATGGAACTTGTATTCTCATTTCATGAATATCCACTTTACGTGGTGTTTCACTCTCACTAACTTCACCATTCTCAATGGACCTTGCATTTCCAGATTCAATAATCCTTGTAGTATGATAAGGACAGTAAAATCTATATCCTTTCGATTTATCTGGATAACCAATGAAATAATCACTGATTGTCCTTGCATCCAGTTTCTTTTCTTGCAGATTGCAGTATCTAATTTCTGCCTGACAACCCCAAACATGCAGGTGTCTTATACTAGGTTTCCTTCCAGTCCAAAGTTCAAAATGAGTCTTTGGAACTGACTTACTAGGAACCCTATTCAATACATACATGGCAGTTTTTAGAGCATAAGTCCACAATGAAACGGGTAAAGAAGAATTGCTTAACATACTCCTAACCATATCCAGTAAGGTCCTATTACGCCTTTCAGATACACCATTTTGTTGCGGTGTACTGGGCATTGTGTATTGAGCACAAATACCATGCTAGTCCAGAAACTTAGCAAATGAGCCCGGATGTTGTCCACTTTCATTATACCTTCCATAATATTCACCACCCCTATCAGACCTGACAATCTTCACCTTTCTGTCTAATTGCCTTTCAACTTCATTAATATAAATCTCCAAAGCATTTGCAGCTTGAGACTTATCATGCAACAAATAGACATAACCATAACGTGAATAATCATCAATGAAAGTGATAAAATATTTTTCTTTATTGAAGGCATTAACATCAAACGGATCACATACATCAGTGTGTATAATTTCAAGAAGCTGAGTGCTCCTTGTGGCTCCTTTCTTTGTGTGTTTTTTTTGTTTTCCTTTAATACAATCCACACAAACATTTAAATCAGTAAAGTCTAAATCCGGAATGATTTCATTATTTACCAATCTTTTCATCCTTTCTTTGGAAATGTGTCCCAAACGTTTGTGCCACAAGTAAGCAGAACGCTCATTAATTAAGGCACGTTTAGTACCAACATTATGATGCAGAGTTATAAGTGTTTCAGCATAAAGATTATCAAGACATATTTTATATAATCCATCACATAAAGTACCATTACCAATCAAATGATTGTGCTTGTACAAACTGAAACTACCACTACCAAATTTAAAAGAGTATCCAGTAACATCAACTTTGGAAATTGAAACTAAATTCCTAGATATACTAGGTACATACAAAGTTTCAGATAAATCCAAATGATATCCACTGTCGAGAATTAAACGGTACGTCCCAACAGCTTCCACCGGAACTTTCACTCTATTGTCCATAAAGACAAACTTTTCATTTGGTCTTGTGGTTTGGGTCATTAGGAATCCCTGCATTGTATTAGAAACATGAGTAGTAAAACCAGAATCGATCCACCAAGTATTATAAGGAACTTCAGCCAGGTTTGATTCATAACATACATAAGCACTAGGCTTACCTTTCTTTTCGAACCAAGCCTTACGTTTCAGGCAATCCCTTTTGAAATGCCCTTCCTTTTTTATAGAAATGGCACCTCATCTTTGCTTACTTTCCTTTTTGTGGATTTTAGAAGAAGAGGTCTCATCAACTTTAAGGGGTCCTCCTCCTCCTCCTTTCTTCTCATGCTCCTTACCTTTATTCTTTTCAGCTCCTTGATGCTTTACATAATTGATGGAATGAGCTCTCTGATTCTTAAGTCTGGTTTCCTACTGAACTAACATACTGTGCAATTCATGCACATTCTATTTGTCTTTCATGGTGTTATAGTTCATTTGGAAAGAACCATACTCGGACGGTAATGAGTTCAATACGAACTGCACCAGGAAATTCTCATCCACAGTCATTCCCAATGCTTTTAATTTTTCCGCAATGCTTGTCATTTCAATAACATGCTCATGCATAGTACGCGAACCATCAAACTTCATGGTGGTCAGTGTACTCATAAGTGTCCCAGCAAGAGACTTATCAGCAGTTTGGGAGCGCTCTTCCACAAGTTTCATCATTTCGATGGCACTTTCAGTTTGTGGAAGAGCTGACTTAATGTTGCTTGCTATACTCATTTTCATGTACATCAAACTTAATCTGTTGGATCTTTCCCAGTTCTTAAAATAGTTCTTTTCATCCTCAGTGCTTTCAGGAGTAATAACACCAGGTTTCTCTTCTCTAAGAGCCAAATCCATATCCATTACCCCAAGGTAAAAATTGATTTGCTCTTTCCATTCAGAGAAGTTCAGCCCATTAAAAACTGCAACAGTGGAGAATGTGGAATGTGTGGCAACAGGTACTGCAAGGAATGACATTTAAACATTAATGCTTTGAGACATACATGTCACATACTAACATACTTCATAGATTCAAATATACTAACTTCGATGCATATCAATGTTCACCTTTGGGGATCCATTAACATACAACATTAACTATAATGATGCTATATAAATTTCACATAATTGGCAATGATGCATATCCCTATCATAAATATTTGTCATCTTTGGATGTCCAAATGTGAGGAAATATGCCAACAATATCAACATCCATGTTCATTTTATAAAACAAATAATCAACCTTTGGGTTGATCCCCAACTGTTCTATAATAATGAACTTCAATATACCACAATCAGAAAATTATATCATACTATTCATAGCATCACAGTCATGGTAATTGAAATAAAATTATAATATTTGAAATTAAAATAACTCTTCAAGATTTGGCCACTTTGGTGACTAACAAATCTACCATAATTAATTCCAAAACTTTGTCCAATTTTTATGTATACCAATGTCCTTTTACGTTTTCCCAATAATTCATAAATTAGAACAAACATATGACAATGATATACTTTTCCCGTACAAGGACCAGAGAAATGACGCACTTTTGTGCCATCACGGCGCGAGTTAGCGCCGGTGTCACGGTACTTTATTCAGCCAAATTGGCGCTGATAACTCAGTAAATTGAAACCGACGGAATTTTGATTCAAAGAATATCATGTAATCCAACATTATGCACGTTTACCAAAAAATCACATCCAAATCACATTCAAAGGCATTATCATGGACACAGAAACCGAGACAAGAAATATATCTCAATATTGATCATAAATGAAAAAATACCATTCACGGTTTTTCTTTCAAAAGCTTTGTCCATGGACACAAAAATCTTAAAATGTCAATCAAAGTATTCCAAATGCTATTCCATTTGCAAATCGGTAATTTGAAATCGTGGGTTTTGTCCTTTATCCAATTGATTCAAAATTTGCATCAGAATCAAATGGGAATGCGAAAATCGAGAACACAAAAATTTAATCCTTCAAAGATGATCGTTAATTTTCAAAACCAAATTCATGGAATTATATAAAATCATCATGGAAAAACATAAATTCTTAAACACATGCTCTGATACCACATGTAAGCATTAATTAGTGACTCATGTTCAACAATAAACATTCAAGAACATGAAAGGATCTTTAGAATTCATGGTTTTCACATAAAATGTACCTTTCTCCATTAGTGCGGAAGAACTTTGATGGTGGAATACTTTCTCTAAGTCTTAACCCTTTCACCGTTCTTGTATCGTCTTTGATAGGGATTGGATACAACTTTTTTAGGCAGACTCAGAAGGACGTTTTTTTCTGTCAGATACCCCTTCACAGAAAACTGACTGTAAAACTGTTATATAACTGACCTATCACAGTTATTTCTAATTAACTTCCCTTAATGATCAAAATTATCATAATGCCCTTTTCATTAATTAAATCAACCGACACTTAATATTATACATAAGACAAATAATTTTACATTCCCTAGATCAAAATCATGCATTTGCTTCTGTTGGAGCACCTA
Source organism: Gastrolobium villosum (assembly GCA_032173675.1). Classification (NCBI taxonomy): domain Eukaryota; kingdom Viridiplantae; phylum Streptophyta; class Magnoliopsida; order Fabales; family Fabaceae; genus Gastrolobium; species Gastrolobium villosum. The sequence continues at coordinate 111,952 of JAVKPL010001949.1, read as the reverse complement.
CTTGTGCTGAAGACCAAATTGAGATAATGTGAGTGCTTGAATGAAGATAATGATTCTTTTGTTACCTCTATCATATCAAGGTCTGATGACTCTAATCCACATACAAAGTGTCTGAAATTGAGGCATTGATCGTGGCTCAAGAAGAAAGATTAGATAGGCATAAAAAACATCATAATGGTGACTGGTGATATGTAAGTTTCATAAGCCAATGTAGCTCACATGAGCTTCTCTCAGACCTTAGTTTAAGGATAGAATTTATAATCCTGAATTTTGGTCAAGAAATCATGACAGAGGAAGAAACCCCGGAAATTTTAAAAAGGGTTATGCTGGTAGAGGAGATCAAGGCAATGAATGGCAACTATGGCAGAATTGGAAAAAAGAGACATCTTGAAATAATAACAAGCCAGATTCATGACCTCAATGTCAAGTTTGGGGCATGTTTTGGCATCAAACTTGGTATTGTCACTATTGGTTTGATCAATAGTATACTATTATTATTGCTAATCAACCACCTCTAAATCAAAGCTCGTATGCACAATTCTAAGTTCTTCGTGTAAGCAATGTTATCCAACTCAGAGATTGTTGAATGTAGACTGGTATCCAGATTCGGGGGCAACTAATCACCTCACTACAGAAGTTGGAAACTTGATTACAAAGTTGCCTTATGACTTATGAGAGATCTGATTGGGTTTAAATGAGAAATAATTGAAGTTTTTTCTTTCAAATTCTAGTCCACAATCTTTCACTCTTCCTAATCTTCTTTATGTTCCCCATATCACAAAAATCTGAATAATGTATCAAAATTTGCTAAACATAACTTGTGTTTTTTGAGTTTTACCCTGGATGTCCTTTTGTCAAATCCCAAGCTATCAAGGAGGTGATCCTTTTAGAAAGGCTTAAAGATGGCTAATACGCATTTGAGAATATTATACCTTCTCTAAACTTTTGTGATTCAATTGATTCATTCATATCTTTGGGTTCCCTCACCTATCCCACTCTTAAACTTAGGACCAGTGTGTTTTTCAAGGGTAGTCTAGTTCATAAGGGTTATAAGTGCCTTGGAACTGTTGCCTTTGATGAATCAGATTTTCCATTTAAAACAAATCTTTCATTTTTTCTTCCTAATTTAGAATCAGATTTGTCTACTCATCCTCCCTTCTCCCCTCATAATCCCACCACTCTATCTTAGTCTCAATACAATGGTACCATTACATGATTTTCAATATAATCACTTTATTCTTTCTCCTGAAAATGCCATCTTGGATTCTAGCTATCCTTACCTTAGTCTTGCTCAACATATGTCTGCCCTTCCAATTCAAAATACTCACCTTATAATTATTACAGCTTGTTGAGATATATAAAACCATTAAAAAGCCTTCACCCACCAACTTAAGCTTTTGGGTTGAATTGGTTCTTTACATGGTATCAGAGCTTTAGTGTTCGATCCTCGCCCCCCTCACTTTCTCTTGTGGAGCACAGGTAGGTTGGGCGTGTTGCATTATCCACTCTTCAAACCCAGTGGGCTCTCGTGTGAGGTGGCGTGCTGAGATATATAGTCTCACATTAGTTGTATGAGCAACTAATGAGGAGTTTATAAGGCCTTGGGCACTCCCACCTTTGAGCTAGCTTTTGGAGTGGTTTATCCCAAGATTCTTTACAGAGCTAAATCAGGCATTCATAAACCAAAGCTCTTAAGTTGATTTACCCCCTAAAAGAGTTTCCATTGGTTGCAAATGGGTATGTAAAGTATAATCCAAATGGCACGGCTAACAAGGCCTGAATTGTTGCAAAAGTTTCCATCAAAGAAAAGGGTTTTATTTCTTTAAAACTTTTAACCCAGGCCCACTATTGTCAGCATTTTCTCACTGTTTCCCTCTTAAATTGCTAGCCTAATCACCAACTTGACTTCAACAATGCCTTCTTGAATTATTACCCAGGGGGTGCTAGTTCCTTGATTTGTAGGCTTCACAAATTGTATGAGCTTAAAAAGGCCCCTAAAGCTTGGTTATAGAAATTAAGCCAGAGTTTTTGCCTTTTGGGGTATCAACCTGCTAAATGTGATTCCTCTCTATTCTTGGGGATCAAATAACAGTCAACTATACATAATATTGGTTTATGTAGATGACATTTAGTGACTCTGAGTTCACTAGCAGAGAACCAGGCCTTGATTACTCAATCAACTATAACTACCTTCTTGAGATTGAAGCCAATCAAACCTCTAATGATGATCTTCACCATATCCATGATATCCTTCAAAAAGCTGACATGCTTACTGCCAAGCATATGCCAACCCCTATGGCAGCAAGTCTTTAGCTGTTTACTTATGGAAGTGAACCAGTCAAAGATGGCAACCTATATATTTATCAATTATGGGGAGAGGGGTTTCAATCTGTCACTATTACTTGACCTGAAGTAGTTTATCCTAGAGTAAAGTCCTTTTGGATCCCAAACAAAAATTATGGTCTTCACTTTCGTCCGCTACAAAAAAATATCTATATTAGTCCCTTACAAAAAGTACCACATTTTCAAAGAACTTGAAATTGTAGAGGGACCAAAAGTTGACTTTTTTTTTTGTAAAGGATGAAAGTCGGGACTGTGCTTTTTGTTATTGTCCCAAAAGGGCTTTACTCTATGGGTAAACAACTTCTCCTTTGAATGGAGAAGTTTTTTTGGTGCAGGCCTAGGGATGTGCATAGGTCGAACCGAACCGGTTTTTTTGAAAAACCGAATCGAATTGGTTTAAATGGTTCGGTTCGAAAGTGGTTCGGTTCGGTCCAAAGCTGGTTCGGTTCGGAAGTGGTTCGGTTCGGTTCGAAAGTGGTTCGGTTCGGTTCGGAAGTAGTTCGGAACCGGTTCGGGTCGACCCTCTTTTGAAAAGAAAAAAAATTAAAAAATTAAAAAATAAAGTTATAAAAATTAATTTGTTTTGGTTTGAAAATGGTTCGGTTCGGTTCGGTTCGGAAACGGTTCGGTTCTTAAACCAGTTCTAAAAACTGGTTCGGTTCTTAAACCGATTCTAAAAATCGGTTCGGTTCATGAACCGGTTCTTTAAAAACCGGTTCGGTTCATGAACTAGTTTTTTAAAACCGGTTATTTTATGGAGCGGTTCGGTTCGGTTCATGGTTCGATCCACTTTTTTGGTTATTTTGCACACCCCTAGATGCAGCAACTCACATTACAAAGAATTGGAATGTGTGATAGTTTTTTTGTTTTGTTTTTTCCTAATCAATCAATGGGTCCCATCAAAACACTCTCTCAGCTGCAAAAAATAACTTCTCCCGTCAAAGGAGAAGTTGTTTACCCTTACTCTATATCCTATTAATAATTATGCTAGTTTAAGCATAATTTTCAAAAAAAAATTCACTGGAAAGTTGTAAAAAGAATCCTTTGATTGCATATTGGCAAATCTTCCTGGCTCAATCTCATGGCCTTTTGTGATAGTGTTGGGGTTTAGACCTTGATCTCAAACGGTACACCTCAGAAATTTGTTTTTATCTTAGTTCAAACTTGGTATTCAAAGAAGCAACATGTAATTTCCTGGTCCAGCACAAAGGTTGAATACCCCAGCTTTGGTGGCTGAAATTAGCTGGATTAACTCTCAACTCCGTGAATTGCACATTAAGACCACCAGGAGTCCTATTCTTTATGGTGACAACCTGAATTGCACATTAATTGAGTTTGTAATATGGTTAAAGTGTATAACCATGACTTATTTGCAATACTTTCTACATATATTCTCTTTTCTAACAAAAATTTTCACATATTTCTTGATACCTTTCACTTGGTAATCATAAAATAGAACCCTTTTAAACTAGTGTGAAAAGAACTAGAAAAAGAGCTAGAGCTAATTAATTAATTAATTGAACTTCTATTTTCTTTTTTGTCTTAACATTAGTAGAACTTTTCTATACAGGGTCATAGGTCTAAACCCTTAATTTTATTTGAATGATATAAGATAAGTACAAATGAAAATTGACCAAATGACATTGACAGTGACAATTGAAGCTTCCTCCCCCACTGAAACTAAAAAGTTCAAAGTTTGAAGCATGGCATATGCGAGCGTGGGATATGATGGCACTAGGTGACATGCGACTTCAGAAGTGTAATAATTAATAACCATAATCTATCTATGGGGAATGAATCAGTTGATGGCTAAAAAAAGAATGATATTTGATATGCTTTCGGCTGCATCAAAATCCCTTACGTCAATCTTTGCGGCTATTATATTATTCTCTTTTCTCTTTGTCCCTCCACTTTCATGCGCCGTTTCCTTCTTAAAAAGGATTCGCATTTTATTTCTTTTCGGCATATCTTAATTAGATAGTGATTAAGATTTTTGAGAGTCGCAATTATTCTAGAAGCAATTCCTTTTTCAAAAGGATTTACATTTTATTTCTTTTTACTATATCTTAATTGAAGGGGATATTCTCATCACTAAAATTTTTAATTACCAACTTACTATCTATTTGATTACCATTAGATCAAAGAGAGAATGTTAAAAAAATTTTGAAGAGAGAGAAAATATTAATATAATGGTGATTAGATAGGTTATAAGTTGGTAGTAAAAAATTTTGATACTTAAAATATCTTTTCTCATCTTAATTAGACAGTGACTAAGATTTATGAGAGTCGCAATTTTTCTAGAAGAAACTCGAGAGGGCAATTCCTGCCATTTGAGCTTTGTTTACTATTGTTTGAGCGGTCAAATTCTCATATCTAGCCTTTATATCTTAGGGTGCCAATCAAGTTAGTATTGATCTGTAAAGTGAAAAATATACTCTTATGTTATATGAGAATATTTTTCTCTCTTACATATATATCGATTTTCGTATTACTTTTTTATCTTTTTCTATAAGTGGTGGGTCTCACACATGATTATCTCTATGATATGAGAGAGTTCTCTCCTATTACATGAGACTAATAAAGCCCTTTGTAAAGTTTGTAAGAAGAATTCTTGCCCTTCCTTAAATGGGAAAGTTACTTAAAGAGATCTTGAAGAGAATACTCTTGACCTATTTGTTTTGTTGGCCTGCATGGACCCTTATTGCTAATTATTTGTGGAAATACGGGTATAATATTGAATATGTCGTTTTTGATTGAATTACTTCGTGAAAATATTTTTAGTACTTCAGTTGTGCTGAGTACTCGGTATAATATTATTAAAAATAAAAAAAAATGTAACATGCATATCTAACATTATTTATTTAACTCCTCTTTTATAGTTAATGTCACATGAGTTCCATTTTTTCTTACTTTAAATAAAGAAAAATATATTACAAAAGAACCGAAACATGATTCATTTTTGTCTATTATTGCTGGAGAGTTGTTTTTTTTTTGTTACTAACCCATCGAAATCTGTGCAACTATTTTTTTCTTATAAAGGATGTGCCCACCGGCCACCACATAATTTGTCTGCAACAGGAAACAAGTCGATTCCCCCTTTTTTAAATGTTCGAGAGGGTGAGAGCGAGATCGACAATATTTTCTCTCTCTTGAGATTCATCCGGGTTATTATTTTCATGCTGATAATGATTTGCTTTACTAATATAATTCTCATACCATCTTTCTAATTTTATTGCTTAGGCAAAATAAATAAGGTTTTTATGTCTCTCCTATAACCATAAATTTATCTCATATATATATATATATATATATATATATATATATATATAGGGAATAACATATGTCATTTTAAAGGATATAAGCTTATATCATTTTAGATCTTAACCGTTAATTTCTGTTCATCAACGGTTATAATTAATTAGATCAAAATTATTAATTAATTAATAATAAATTTGGCCCATTAAGTTTGACCCAATAAGTTATAACCGTTGATGGATGGAAATCAACGGTTAGGATCTAAAATAATATATATTTATATCCTTTAAAAGCATAGATGTTTTTCCTATATATATATATATATATATATAGAGGTAGGATATTCTTACTACCAAAATTTTCTACTACCAACTTACTACCTATCTAATCATCATTGAATCAACATATTCTCTTTTTTCAAAAACTTTTTAACATTCTCTCTTTGATTCAATGGTGATTAGATAAGTAGTAAGTTGGTACTAGAAAATTTTGGTAGTAAGAATATCCCTCCTCATATATATATATATATATATATATATATGAAGCTCATATAATAAAAAAAGAGAAAGAGAAAATATAAACCTCAGATGCTTTCATGTGTTTGTAGGAAATAATCAACATGAGAACACTAAACAATAAAGTGCTGACAAAATTAAGGTAGGAAATGTATCATTTCAATCATATGATCAACTTGGGCCTTTGTCATATAAAAATTTGAGAGTTTGTGAAAAGGGAAAGTTAGAATTTTTCTCTTTTAGTCATTTTACTTCAATCTTTTTTTGGTATACTTCAGTCTTTTAAAACTTTAAGTAATGGGATGAGATTCTTTTTTATCACTCTTCTTCAATATTAATTACTTTATTTCATAAAGTATTGAGATTTATTTAATCCGTTGATGTCACTTATATTTAATAATTTAAATTTATTAGTTATTTAAGCTGTAAATACAAATGTAATCAACATATAAGATTGGTGTAAATTTTCATATTCTTAAATTAAAATAAATTGATCATATATATATATATATATATATATATAATTTAACAGTTTGCTTATTACGAAAGTTACAATTTGATTGAATATACATATGATGATGATAATAATATTATCAAATTATTATTATTATTATTATTATTATTATTATTATACTCCAGTTTAATTATGGCTGAACTTTTAAATTATAAATCAGTTTGTTCATTGATTAAATGATCGATTCGGTTCTTTTACCCAAAAAAAATAAAAAAATGGTCGATTCGGTTTAAAAAATATATAACATATTATATTTGTAGTAATTTCACTCTACCAATTACTATTTTGACTTTCAAACAACTTATAGTGGATCTCCTTCATTCTTTGATTAAAACTTTCAAACAATTATAAGAGTTTGTTTGGCATATTTTTTTTAAGTCAAAAGTTATTTTTAAGTTAAAATTGAAAAAATAAAGCTAAAAGTTATTTGATAATTATATAAAGTTATTCTTAGAATTTTGAAAGAAGAGAGATAAAATGATTTCTTATTGGAATAAATTATTAGGATAAATAATAAAATTTATAAATAAAAATTTAGAATAAGGCTATAATTGAAAAATAAATATGAAAACTTAAAAAAAACTTAATGTATTAAAAAATGCTCCACGTAGGAGGGCTTTTTGACCCTTATGACCCTTATTTAATAATTAATTACTAATTTGACCCTCATTTGAAACTAATACAAAAATTTAATCCCTTCCAAAAACATAACACCAATTTGCCCATGTTTGACCGTTGACCACGAAGCCTACCCGGGTACACAACTACGTACCCGGGTATTTTTTGAATTTTCTAACCTACCCGGATAGATAAATGTGTACCCGGGTAGATTTCTACATTTCTGAAAATTCTTTGAATTACTTACCCGGGTACATAGGTGTGTACCCGCGTAAGTGTCATTATCATCACTAACTAAAGGTAAGGTTTCTCCGGTTGATACTTAACACCATCATTGAAGATTTATGTGATGATTAATGTCAAAGCAATTTGTCTATTACTTTCATTGTCCCTATTATGTTCCAGACTACAAGGTCCTTCTCGGGCATTTTCTCAAACATCAATCTTGCATCTTCTAGACTACCCAACTTAGCATAGATTGACAAAAGTGCAGTATTCATAGTTAGTTCTCCACACAAGTTGCTCACAACAACCACATAGGGTCTTTTCATATTCACCTAACTGAGAACAATTTCTTAAGATTGTACCGTAAATAATTGAATCTGGGTTTTCAGCAAAGTAAAATAATTTGTGGGATAAACTTAGGAGTCCAAACTTGGCATAACAATCCATGAGTTTGGAGGAAAGAGCTGTATTTTGGTGGAGGCCATGGAGGAAAAACCTGGCATGGATTTGTTGAAGGTGGTGTGGTTTGGTAGAGGATTTGGAAAAACAGAGGCTGAATGAAGCTCTTCCCCTTTTCATTTTCACTTTCACTTTCAATTTCACTTTCACCTCCATCCATTTCCCCCCTTGCATTTCTTCCCATTTCCCTCCATCCGTGTCTCTGCACCTTCGACCGCCGTTGCCCTCTTCGTCGTCTCTGTTGAAGGTTCGACCGTTGAAGTATTTGACATCTGCTGGGCGAGCGAGTTAGGGCTTCTCTGTCTTCGGTGTGGTTGCTGAGGCAAGAAGCACATTCGACGATTTTCTTTTTTTCCTTTCCAATCCCGCAACTGGTAAAGATTTCTCTCAACGATTTTGTTTTTTACTGGCTTCTCCATTCAATGCATCTTGCCTCGTAAGAATTCAAAGCATTTTCGTTCATGACACTTACCCGGGTAAACACCTATGTACCCGGGTAACTCATTCAAAGAATTTTCAGAAATGTAGAAATCTTTCCGGGTACATACTTATCTACCCAGGTAGGCCAGAAAATTCAAAAAATACCCGGGTAGGTAGTTGTGTACCGGGGTAGGCTTCGTGGTCAACGGTCAAACAGGGGCAGATTGGTGTTATGTTTTTGGAAGGGGTTAAATTTTTGTATTAGTTTCAAATGAGGGTCAAATTAGTAATTAATTATTAAATAAGGGTCATAGGGGTCAAAAAGCCCACATAGGAGCTTTTAATTTTATTTTTCTTCTTTATAATTTTTTTTTCTTTTTATGATAAGAGATTTTATAAAATTATGTTTGACTAAATTTCTACTGAAAGTTAGTTGTAATCCAATTTACTTCATTAATAACCATAATAACTTCCAAGGATCGGCTTCCCTCTATTTGTTTATTAAAATTTCTAAATAATAAATATATATATATATATTTTTTACCATTTTTACTCCTTTCTATTTCAAATCTATATTAATCAATGTTATTAAAACCGACCCGGTCGAGGTACTGGGTCAATGGGTCACTGGTTCAATCAGTGGGTCACTGGTTCAACCGCATGACTCGGTCATTATATGTAATTTTATAATTTATATTAAAAAAGTATTAACATACTCAAATATCTATAAAAAAATGACTAAAATTTCAAATATTTTAATATAAAAATAATAAATCACATATTATTATCCAATAAAGGATCAAACAAAAATATAATGATCGTGATACGGGGCTTTAGGTTCAGAAAATGACATTTTTAATTATAAATCAAATCAATTTTTTTTGCATAATGCATAATTGAATAATATTAGTATTGTAAATACATAATTTATGTAGGCAACAAGTAAAAAAATATTCAAATATTTTCATTGTGATTTTTTTTTTTAGAAAAAAAAATTTGAAATTTTTTTGTGCCCGGGCCGGGTCACCGATTTTCATAAAAATCGGCCGGGTCGCACCGGTTCTGATGCTAACCGGTCCGTTGCTTGAACTGGACCGGTTATATGACCGGTTCCCGGGTCGACCCGGCCGGGTCGGTCTGGGTTTAATAACACTGCTATTAACCACTTCATTATATTTTTTAAAAATTCTCAAATATAATTCATTCGAATTATGCGTAAATAACAAATATGTTGGTAGAATAAACTACTGGACATTTAATGATGGGTATGATATTTGTCATTTTAAATAATATAAGTTATGTCATTTTATTAGAGAGATAGACACAGAAAAATAGAAATCATGGGAGAGAGAAAGTGAGTGATTTTTTTTTAATTTAAAATTCAAATAATTTTGTTTTGTCTGTCTTTCTCTTAAATGACATAACTTTATGTCATTTAAAATTCAAACAATTTTTTCCTTTAGAAAAAATTAAAATAAAAATTGAATAGATTTCAATCAATAAATGACTGCATCACACTAGCATCAGTTGAGTCAGCTGGTGATTTCTATATAAAAAAAATCAGGGAAATTTTATTTTTTAAATAATATGTCAAACACATTACGGAATATGTTTTTCATGTGGTATGAAAAAATTATCTCATATAACAAAAAAAAATGAATAAGACATACTAAGGAAAAGAAAGAGAAAAAAATAAATAAATTACGTCCATCTTTTTGCATCTCATACAATAGAAGTAACATATTTTTCTTATTTTATATACGGAAATATCATTTCTATCTTAAAGGCAAATAAATGCTCTCTGCCGACCCGCGCAAAGAGAGAAAGAATAAAGAGAGACAATCGGTCTCTTCGATTATGTTGGTTTTTTTTTTTTTTTTCTTCTTAAAACTATTTTATAAAATAGTTATGCAAATAATTGTTTTCTATGCTTTTTTTTTGAAAGTTAAAAATCAAAAGAGAAAACAAAAACAACTGAGACATGTTCTCTAAATTTAATTCTAAAAATAAAAAAATAGTTATAATTTTCAAAACATTTTTTAAAAAACACGTCTTACCAAATGAATTTTTTTATTTTTTATTTTGAAAACTAAAAAACTATTTTTTAAAACAGATATCAAATAGAGCCAATATCATCGGATCAACTATTCTTGCTCTCTATGTGGCAGAGAGCATTTTTCTGCCAGGAGTGATATTCCCATATATGCTTTAATATTTTTATGCCTATTTATATTTATTCTCGAAATGATATTATTTTGGGTTAAAAAATTTAAAAATTATAATGATAGAAATTATTATAATATTAAAATAAATTATAATTAAAAAAACTCGATTTATAGTTTTATACCCAAAACATGTCGTTTTTTCGGTGAAGATAAACTTAACACCAATCGGTGCAGAAAAATGAATATATATATATATATATATATATATATATATATATATATATATATATATATATATATAATATCAAATTTTATAGTAATGTGAGCCATTGGATACAAGTGGATCAATAGTCAAGATTGAGTGTAAGACTTCTAACTCTTACACCGATGTAAGAATATCCTGTCTATATATATATATATATATATATATATATATATATATATATATATATATATATATATATATATATGTCGTAGGATCATTTGACATTGGTGTCAAAATTTAAATTTGACACCTCATCTAAGAGCCGTCAGATCAAAAAAGATCAATGATTCTGATTTGCAAACATGTGACACCGTTGATATTTTTTGATCTGACGGCTCTCAGATGAGGTGTCAAAATTGAAATTTGACACCGGTGTCAAAGGATCCTGCCCTATATATATATATATATATATATATATATATATATATATATATATATATATATATATATATATATATGCATGATCCTTTGACACCAAATCCTATTCGTTGATTTCCGCCAATCAAAAGTTATCATTTATTGGGAGTTAATATTAATTAATGAGTTTGACTCCCAATAAATAATAACCGTTGATTAATGGAAATCAAAGGTTAAAATTTGGTATCAAATTTTAAAATTTAACACCGGTGTCAAAGAATCCAATTTATATATATATATATATATATATATATATATGGGTTTTATAAAAGTTATGTTGTAGGAAAAGTGATTGTGTTGTGTTATAGAGATTCATTTTGCGTGCAATAATTTTATTTTTATTTTTTGGTTTCAAAAGATGCGGACCCCATAAAATATTGTGTGTGTAGAAAAAAAAAATTGTGATCATGCTTTTGTTTTTTGATAAACTTTTTATGATCATGTTAAATGACAAATGGTTTATATTAATAAAGCACGCTTGTTGAACCCTTTTATATATGTTGCAGGAGAGAATTTATTGTGGGGCGGGACCACCATTTGTTAGGTGATCCTTTAGTGTAAATGTGAGGGTAAAATTGGAAAAGAAGAAAAATAACAGGATAAAAAGGAAAAAAAAATTAATGTTATGAAAAAAAATACCAAATTACTGTGTGATCCTAGAGCATAAAAAATATTTCCATGTTTTAGAAGTTCTAAGTTGTAGTATTATGTCAAACATTCGTCTGTCCCCATATGTATCATATCAATCTGATCGTTGAACATTTACTAGTCATAATTAATTATCTGACAATGACTATATATGGATGAGACTAGGCATTGACAGTTTGACCAAAATTAAAATAACATCTTAAATTAATTTGAAATATGACTTTGCTCTTATTGATATAGTCATCAATCTCATACACTGTTCCACGTATATATTTTCCTAGCATATTTTTACATGCGTTCGGTGTCTTAGCATTGTTAGTCAGGGCTCTTATATAAAATATAACAAGCAATTGAGTTATCACTTTTGGGTACTGAGGAAAAGGAATGAATTTTTTCATGCCTTAATTTAACATGATTATGAGAAATTTTAGTAATTTTTTTTAGATCAACAGTCATAAATATAATGACAAAACTTGTAGAACTTCGTTGATATCTATAAAAAAATTATTATTTTAATTATTTACCATTTATCTATCAATAAATAAATGAAAATTTCCAATAATTAGGTTAAAATAAGATAAAATTATTTCCTACTTTCGGCCTTTTAATAAAGTCTTCCTTTACGTGTTTTCTGAAATTCTACATATACTTTGTAGAGTCATGCCAACCATATAGCAGTAGACTGAAATTCTAGGCACTATTTCACGCCAGTACAGTTCTACAATCTCGTGACATATTATATTAGTAACGGCACTCTAAATATTTGCATAGCTGCAATAAATCATCTCATGTCTTGTTTTGATACGATTATATCATATAAAAAAATCTTAATTATTCATTTAAAGGACAATTAAAATAGAAACTTTCAATTTTTTTTTGGTAATTATCAACCGTTGTCTAAAGCCCTAACGAGCTGAACTAATCTGATTTCATGTTTGAGTCTCTCATCATTCTCAAAAATTGTAATCTCAAAAGTTGAACATATTATTCTTTGAGCAGGTCAAATCTTGAAATCTAGATGGGACGTGATTAGACTAACAACAATTGGGTTTTCACTTTCTATTTTAGTATTTAACTTTGTTATTCAATTTTTGAGATTTAATAAAGAGGCTTGTTTTTTTATACGTTGCATAAAACAAGAAATAATCTTCCAATAGACACACAAGGAAGAGAGAAGAGAAAATAAGGGAGAGAAAAAAATTTAATAGAAATCCCACATGAAATTTGTATATGTTAAAAAATTATTTTTTTTCTTATGCAACATAAAAACAATCCCCTTTAATAAATTACTAACTGAAATTCTTGGCATGACAAAATCACATTAAAACAATGGGTTTTATATTTCTCATGTTAAATGAGAATTAAAATCTCATGTTGTAGAGATAAAAAATATGTGAGACCCATGTGTTAGAAAAAATTAAATGTAGGACCCATGTCAGCACGGAAATCGAAGGGTGTGTAGGAAAGTTTGAATTCTCATGTTAAATGAGAAATATAAAACCCTAAAACAATACATGATAGTAGCCTACAAAAGAGACGTGATTAAGTTGAACAATCATTATTCGAGTTATAATAAAGATAGACTAAAAAGGCAGGCTTGAACGGCATACACCATGCTTACCCGCATGCATTGCTTAATTAGATGGAAATTGCGTTCAATCCCTGTCATGAAAACCACTCCTTTCAAAAGAATAAGAACCATCACCCGAACCATAATCTCCCTTTTGAGCAATCTGGTTATTATCTCCAATTATCTGCTGTTGATCAGACACAGGACTATAAACTGATGAGAACAATGTTGAACTCGAATCTTCATTGGAATAACAATGAAGACCCGAAGTAGCACGTTGAACATCATCATCATCCCTACTCCAAAGCAGCTGCGCGTACTGCATTAGGTTTGGGAAACCTTCTTCAGGTGGAAGAGGTTGATCATAAACGGGCACTGCCGAAGCAGAAGAAGCAAAAGCCGAGGTCGAAACAAGAGCCGAAGCTGAAGTAGTAGTAGTAGTGTAGGCAGATGAAGCAACAACACGTTCAGGAAAATTGAGCTTGGCTTTGGTTCCTTTGAATTTCAAAGCAGCATCATCATATGCAAATGCTGCAGCTTCTGCCGTGTCAAACGTGCCAAGCCACACTCTAGCTGCTTTTTTAGGGTCACGGATTTCGGCTGCCCATTTTCCCCATGGTCTCTGCCTAACACCTCTATAGTGTCTTTTTCTCTCATTGCCTTTAGAATTTTGAATTAGAGATATGCTTTTATACGTTAGGCCATTTTTAGTCCAACTTGCCATTTATAAACACATCAACTAGGCTAAGCAAACCAATGGAAAAAATAATGCACATATATATACCAAATTAGCCAATTGTCTCAACAATCAACATCATCATATATATAGAAGGGCCGACCCAGTTCAATACCCACTCGTGAGTGTCTGAGGAAGAACATACGAGTCAAGCCTTACCCCCGCTTTTTGCGGAGAGGCCGAGTCGAAGCCGGGACCTTGGACATCACGGTAAACATGCTTACCACTGAGCCAAGCCGGCCCTTCATCATCATATATATAGAGATGGAACAATTAAACGATCATCTTGGAAGGAGATAAAGGGAGTGTCATTTCAACTGGGTATATCAAGAAGCCAACAAAATTTGATTTTTATGAAGAAAAATTAAGTAAATCATAACTAATTAATAATCTCACTAATTGCACTAAGGCTAGTAGTGAAAATATATTCATAAATATTTTTTAAAACACATAAAATAAGCAGATCTCCTTATAATTAAGTGAACTATATATATTTTTTCAGTTCAAAAAATTAAAGAAAAATTATTGATCCAAATTGGAAAGTATTGATGTATAGTACTTTATAGCATCATTGGTAAAATAAATTGAGAAAATTAAAGGAAGTGCATGAACCTGGAAAATTTTACCTTGATGTAAAGGCTGCTTGGGTGGGTCCTGCATCTCAATCAAGCCAGAAGTTCTTAACTGCCCTTGTGGGATTGGGATTGAGAAGGTGCTATCACTAGTGGTATTGATTGGATATATAAAAGGGTATGGTGAAGCCTCATCCCTTTGGATCTTAGATGGTGATGGGTGCACAGAAAAATTGAAAGTTTCCATTTTCTCCCCTGATGCATGATCAGAAGGGAGAGGCCTCTTCCCATGCCTTGGATCCACCTTGCTTAACTCTCTATGAAAGGCTTTTTCTATACCTATATGCATACAATAAGCCTCTATGAGCCTTGTAGCTATGTCTTCATAAAAGCAGATCTAAAATTTCTTTAAGAGAAGAGTACTGATTGAAGATGAACTAAACCAAGATCGATCAAAAGAAGGGAAACTTCTTGTCTTCATCTTTTAAATAAGAAAGAGAAAGTTTGTGGGACAAAAACAAAATCATATTTACAAGACGAAGGAAAATGAGGGGAAAAAATAAATGCTAAATATCACCTAGGTTTTTTTTTATTCAAATAAGAGAGAAATAGATATTTGTAGGTTTCAAGTAAGAGGTTTATAGTGATTGTTGTATATCTCAATTTATATGTATATTCTATATTATATAATAAAAGTGTAAAATTGTGAAGAGTCACTTCGACTCAAAGCCTTAAGGTGATAGGTGATGGTCTTTTTAATATTTTATATTTTATTCTCTAACACCCCCTCACGTAAGAGCCCTTTGAACTTGAAGCATGGATATGACACAAGCCCATTTATGATCTGCCTTGTCCTTTTTTTAATACTTTATATTTTATTTTCTAACACTCCCCTCACGTAAGAGCCCTTTGGGCTTGAAGCGTGGATACGACACAAGCTCATTTTTTATCTGCCTTGTGTTACATAAGCCCATTTTGTTGGTCTGCCTTGTGTTTTTCTTAACCCCAATTGTAAGTAAGGGGCGGTGAGGATCAAACTCGCAACCTTATGGTCACTTAAGCTCTGATATCATGTTAAAGAACCAATTCAACTCAGAACTTTAAGGTGTTGGGTAAGGGTATTTTTAATGTTTTATATTATTCTCTAACACACCCTTAACGCAAGAGCCCTTTGAGATTGAAGCGTGGATATGACACAAACCTATTATTGGTCTGCCTTGAGCTGCACAAGCCCATTTTTTTTGGTCTACTTTGTGCTTTTCTTAATTCCACCTGAAAATTGGGGGGGGGGGGGGGGGGGATGAGGATCGAACTCGTGACCTCATGGTCACTGAAGCTTTGATACCATGTTAAAGAACAACTTCAACTCAAAACCGTAAGGTGATAGGTGATTGTCTTTTTAATACTTTAAATTTTATTCTCTAACAAAAATATTCTTGAATATTTAATATTATTATAAATACTAAATCATAAATGTCATAATATTTTGAGAAATAGCTATTTATATTATTAATTATCAATTTTTTGGTCAAATAATATTTTTGTGCTAATCATAATCTAAATTTATTATCAATGAAATTATAAAAAACATTAAAACTTATAATATTTATCATAAAAGTTATTTAATTTCATTTATTTGGTGGACCTAGTAGATATTCCCACTCAACCACCTCTAGTTTATTTTGCCTTTGGAGTATGACACTAGAATTAGCTTCTCATTGAAACTATTAAAACCCAAAATAATTAAATTATGTTAATGGGAATTATTTAGTAATTAAAAAGGATTATTTAGATGAAAAATATAATTTTTCAAGTTAAGTTACTTTTCAAAGTAAAAGTGCAAATAGTGAAAGTTTTGGGAAAAAAATGTAGTCAATTAAAATTATCCAAAACTTAGTAATAATAATTTAGTGGAAAGCACTCTCACTCTCATGAAGGTTAAATGAGTCTTTACTCATTTAAATATTTTGACTAATTCAAAATATCACCAACAATCTCTTTCTCTCCTCTAAGTTGCTTCACCTATTGTGACTTTCCTTCCTTCCATGATCGAGGAACTCGTTCTTTTTTCTCTTCTTGATTGATCAACCAAACAATTAAAAGTGGTATATTTGCTTCATCTTTTACACTTCATATTCTATACACACCAAAGCCCACACACCATTTTCATCTTAGAATTAATCTCCTTTTGAGAGAGAAAAACTCACCCTAGAGAAAGACTCATTTCGTGCATCACCATGGATGGTCAAGGAAAGTTGTGTGGAAGCTTGGGTAATCTTTTCTCTAAGCTTATTTGAAGCTTTAAGGTAATGGAGTTCAAACCCTTTTGATTTTCATGAAGATTCCATGATTTTAGGGTATGCCAAAGATGATTTTTATGATTTGAATGAGTGGGTGTTTAATGAATTTGGAAGATATGTTAGGGAGTTATTCTTGATAAGAAACAAGTATTGAAATCACCCTTTTGACTCACTTTGTATTTTGGTTCATGAACAAAGTGGAGGGTTTTTATGATTTAAGGCTTGGAAGTTGGAATTGATGGAAGTTTTGTATGTATTTAATGATGTAGTGTGGAACCTAATAGTAGCTAGATGGAGAACCAATCTTTGGAACACCCCATTGGTCAAGACATAGCCTTTTGAACCTCTCAAGGATAAAGTAAGTTACTAAGTTTATGCTCTTAGTGGAATTATAGCTTCAATCTTGATGTTGATGTATAATATGTATTGTTAATCACACTTATATCCTTGGAATATGTTGGACTAGTGTGGAAAATTGGTAGCTTTGGTTTCTTGGTTATAGAGAAAGCTTGGAAAGGAACTCTCCAATAGGTAAGCTTTTGGATCTTGGGATTAGTCCCCTTGTTTATTCCATCATACTACATGGGAGAAGTGGTTTCTATGATTAGTGTGTGTAATTGTATTGAAATATGATATGATGCATAATACATGAATATGCTTTGTGTGATGCATAAGATGAAAAATGCCTTGTGTATATTTGATATGGTTCATTGGCCAGGAGAATGTGTGTTTGATCAATGTCTGAGAAGAAGAACTTGTAGGGACTCTTTTCAGAAGTTCCTTGTGGAGGATGAGCCCAAATGGACTTCTCAAAGTAGGTATTTGTGAACTTCCCTTGGAGCTAGTGAGTGCAGTAACTCTTTGTGGATAACACCTGAGAAGGGAGCCCGTAGGGACCTTTCTCGAAAGTTCCATACGAGCATAGTGCCTAATAGAGTGACTCATGTGTGATTGTTATGCATTTGTATGAGATATATGATGTATTATATTTGTTTTAATGCTTATGCACCATAAGTGAATTTAAGGGTGGAGGAATCCTCTAAGAACCCTTAGTTTAATGAGATATCTATCTCACCTTGTGAGGGAATATATTTCAGGATCTTAAGGAGATGGAGTGTCTTATGCCGGTAGAGGCAAGGAGCACACTTAGTTTTTTTTTGTTGGTGAAACGATCACACTTAGTTTATAGGAGCATTATTGTGACATGACGTGTTTTGAGGCACTTTTGTATAGTCATGTTTATTTTGTATAAGCTTTGACATTCATTGAGAAAAGGCTTGTAATTATGGCATGTGTAATCCTTTTCAGTTGAGTATCACCATTTGTAATTCTAATGCTCAAATGAACCATATTTTGGGACTTATGATATTTTATATTGTGAATCATGAATAAAGTTGCATTTTGATGTAATTGATGGCTTGAAGACTTATTATAATGAATCCATGGATGCATCATGTGTGGCAAGCTTTTGGATAGCTAGACTTATGTATTTGAAATGTGAAAATATCAATTAGGTGTTATTGAGCTTGGAAAGCATCGCTAAACCACCCAATGTATAGCCAAGTGTTGTTAATTTTAATTTTTCCTAGTATGATAACTGAATTATAAAGTCCATAGCTTATTCAATTCTCAACCAAATGAAGCATGTAAGGTATCAAATTAAAGCTTATGATGTCTATTTTCTCCATCTATAATTCTAGAATTTAATGGTTAGTGAGTCATTCTTAGTTTTTGAGAAAGTAAGTGTTGCCCAAGTTTGAAATCCATATTTCTAAGTTTTGGCCGATTTTGTAAAGGTCATATCTCTCTCGTTCCTTAACCAAATGGAGCATATTATATATCATTTTAAAGCCCTAGAAGTATAACTTCAGGTATCCAAATTTGAGGATTTTTTAGTAGCAAACATGTTCCAATTTTGGTGTGAAATCAAAGCTGCCACAAAACAGAATTTAGCTTGTTATCAAGAATTTAATAGCCTGTTTTGAAAGGACAAATAACTCTTTCAATTCTTACCCAAATATAGCAAATAAGGTTTCATGTTAAAGCTATATATGTCTAGTGTTATGCATTAAAATACAAAGACCGAAAGAGCTAAGATAAATTTGCAATTGAGATTAGTCTATGGGTTGTTAAAGTTGTATTTACGTTGTTTGTTGTATAATATTGAAAATTATGTAGATTCGGTTTTTTACTCTGTTAATTATAAGCTTTTACGAAAGCAAAACTAGCAAGTTTCAAAGTTTAGTATAAACTAATAAATTTCTTTAAAAGTTATTTGGCCAATGTAGCAATGGCTCTTTAAGATCACCTAAGTCAAACTTATTGATTAGTCTCAAAGTCAAACTTATGAATGAGTTTCAAAATATAAATTAAACTAATCCAAATACATATTATATATTTATTTATCAAATTAAGAACTCATAATTATGAATATAGATTTTAAACATTCAGAATGGTAAAATATCTAGTAAAATAAATTATGCAACTTTTCATAAAAGCATTTTTTGCGTGAAACATACTATTAAAAAAATGAAAAGATAATTTTTTATTTTAAAAGCTTGTTGGTCTAGTGGCAATCCAATTAGACCTTAGGGTTTGGAGTAATAGAATGAAAAAGAGAATTAATCAATCACAAGATTCTCATATTTAGTTATACAATTGAAATAAGAAAGATCAATTCTTAAGAAATGAGTATTCTTTTTTTTTTTGGAATACAAAGGAAATTAGAAAAAAGACTACAAGGCAGTATAATTGGGCGAGTAAAGCTCCTACGATCCTCTAAAACAAGGTCCTACAACCATCCGGAGGAGAATTGAACCAATGAGCATCCCGACTATCATCAACTTGAGCTTCACTAACCAATTCGTAACTCGGTTACCTTCTCTATATGTATGTATAATATACACATGCCAATGGGCTTCCATCAGATCATTAATTCTATTTATAAGGGAGAAACAAGGATGAGATTTGACACATCCTTCCTTAATCAAATGTATAGCCACCAGGGAGTCTCCTTCCGGCATAACATTCCTAAGATTCTGGTTCCAAATCCATTCTAGCCCAATCAAAGTAACTGACACGAGTTGTCGAACTCGCGCAAATTAAAAATTATTTTTAATTAGAGTTCAGAAATTTGCAGTAAAGTGGAAACCCTAAGTCGTCTCTCAAGGAAATTATTTTGGTAAAATCGCTTATGATCGCAGAAAATAAAAAAGGGGGGATTTTGATTCTTGTTGAATAATTAAAAGAAAGAATACAAAAATTAGAATTAAAATTTCGTAATTAAAATTAACCAACCTAAGGTTAGGGTTCCTAGGATGTCCTTCCTTGGATAAAAATTCCCAAATTCATGATTGATCTCAATTGAATCAGAATCCTTATTTTCAATTGAGAACATTTGGATCATCAAATCTGATGATTATTCCTTTTCCATAATCACAATCGCGAACCTCAGATCGAATATCCACAATCGTACGATATCGATCTGAGTTAGGAAAAGAAACAAATATGGTTAGAGAATTATAAAAATTACCAAATTCACGATTAATCTCAATTGAATCAGAATCCTTATTTCCAATTGAGGTTAATCGAATCATCAAATATGATGATCATTCTTCACCCATAATCGCAATCGCGAACCTCAGATCGAATATCCACAATCGCATGATATTGATCTGAGTTAGGGTAAAGAAACGAATCTGGTTAGAGATTGATCGCAGATCCTCTAGACAGATCCATGGAATTTCTTCCCTTAGGTTGATTAAAAGGGTGTTTAGCCTAGCATAGCTAGGATAAACATGATTAAAAATAAAGAAAGAAGAAGAAAAAGATGAAGAACGCTTCAGAGAAAATGCTATGATCCACAATTCTGAAAATTACATAATCTGAAAAAAAAAATTCCCTCCTTTCCTTCATATGTACCTAGGGTTCAGAAACCAAATTGGGTTGGGCTCAATTCAGATCGGCCCGGCCCATTCGTCTAAAATGCAAAATAAAATAATAAAATAAAACTTAATTACAAGTCTAAAACCAACAAAAACGGAGTCAATCTGACAACTGTGGACCAAGATATGGCTAAAATATAGAAATAACGTAAAGCTGAAAAATTCTGAAGAAAATAAATTAAACCCAATCAAACACTAAAAAATGTAAATTAACTCAAAACATCATTATTTTATTCAAATAAATCCTAAAAATACTAATCAATAGTAAGAAATTAGTGCAATAAAATATGAGTTATCAAATTCCCCCCCCCCCCCCCCCCCTTATCTTTTTGCACTCTTGGGCAAAAACTAGAATAGAAAAAGAAAACAAATAAATAAGAAAAGAGTGAAGATCAACCTATCCTTCCTAATAATTAGCAAGTATACAAAACAAAAATCACAAGTCTTGAACAGATAAAATAACTAGGAAAAAAATTCATTATTCTCAAATCACAAGACCTGTCAATTTCAACTGTAACTTCTAACTACACAAAAATGGTTCCTCACAGGATGCTCTCAATTTTCTCTCAAGTGTATCAGTTAATTCAGTATATTACTCAAATCAACTCAAGAAAGTCATCCTACCATAGGCTTGCTCAAGTTCTACTTTTCCACTGCTAATAACACATGCATGCACAAATCAATAGGGCTTTATGCAGGGTTGTAATGGGGCTGAGGTAAAGGTATGGATGAATATGGAAGAGAAGGCTAAACACCCCAGAAATATACAAAGAGCAAAAGTTAAGAACTAAACTAAGAACATAAAACAAAGATACTGAAAAGATAGAAATAAACACTTTTTTCTCTCTTTTTTTACTCTTTTTTTTAAACCACATAGCAGAAATGAATCAGATGGTCACCCCACACACTTAAACTTTTATCCGTCTCGGGCAAACCCCCACACTTAAACACAACATCACAATGAAACCAGTGCTCAGTAAATCTCCAGGGTAGGGAATCAATTGGTTTTTCACTTAGGCTTGTAATGCGGCTGAAGAAATAAAGGGTAGAAAGGCTCAAAGGGGCTCACCGAGGGATAATAATATAAGGGATGGCTATCTGGATAAAGTGGGTAAAGAAAGAAAAAATGCCTCAATCATATTCATGTATGCAACTGAAAAGTGCAGTTTCAAAAAGAACAAGAGCAAGTTCTAGAGGACAACAATCAAGAGTACAATCACACAAGAAAGGAAGACTGGCCTACAGATGAGGACCATGTCTACAGGCTCAAAAACCTCACAAGGGTATACCAAATCATGCAATCAGCAGCACAGTATCAAACAGCAAGTAATGCAATCCAAGAATCAAGAACCAAGCCCAAGCAGAAATTTCTATCAAACCCTGTGATTCAAGTATAATCCATGTATAACTCACTAATCATATGAGAACAAGAAAATTAATCAACTATTTTTTATTTTTTTATATTGAAATCCAAACATGAAAAACAAAGCTAAGAAAGGAAGGGAACTCCCTGTCCTCCTTAAGGAGGGTAAACAGCATCAAGCAGCCGAAGCTCTACATCCATCTGTGTCTCTACAAGCTGTTGCTGCTGTACGCCTTCATAAAAGAGCTTCAGACGATGCCCATTCACAGTGAAGGTGTTTCCAGTCTGCTTGTAACTTAATTCAACTGCACCATAAGGAAAAGTAGCAGTAATAATAAAGGGGCCATCCCATCTTGATCTGAGTTTACCAGGCATGAACTTAAGACGGGAATTGAATAACAGCACATTATGGCCCACTGCAAATTCCTTCCTCAGGATCAGCTTATCATGGAATGCCTTTGTCTTTTCCTTGTATAGACGTGAGCTCTCATAGGCATCCAAATGAAGCTCCTCTAACTCTTGCAGCTGTAGTTTCCTTTCTCCCCTTGACTGGGTTAGGTCCATGTTACACTGCTTCACAGCCTAATATGCCCGATGCTCCAGCTCCACTAGTAGGTGGCATGCCTTACCAGAAACAAGCCGGTAATGGGACATCCCAATCGAAGTCTTATAGGCAGTCTTGTATGCCCACAAAGCATCTTCTAGCTTCTTGCTCCAATCCTTTCTATTAGTATTGACAGTCTTCTGAAGGATTTGCTTAACTTCTCTGTTTGAAACTTCAGCTTGGCCATTGGTTTGTGGATGGTATGCTGTAGATACTTTGTGGAGGACTCCATATTTTTTCAGCAAGGAATCCATGCTCCTATTGCAAAAATGTGAGCCCTGATCACTGATAATGGCTCGAGGAATGCCAAAACTGCAGAAAATATGACAACGGAAAAAATCTACAACAACAGCAGAATCATTAGTTTAGGTGGCTTTTGCCTCAACCCATTTAAAAACATAATCCACAGCTAAGAGTATGTAAGCAAAACCAAAGGAAATAGGAAAGGGACCCATAAAATCAATACCCCAAACACCAAAAACCTCACAGAAAAGTATATGGTTTTGGGGCATCTCATTTCTACGGGACATGCTACCTGCTCTCTGACAATTAGCACAAGACTTATAAAACTCATAAGCATCATGAAATAGAGAAGGCCAGAACAAACCAGAATCTAGAACCTTCCTTGCAGTTCTTTGTGGTCCAAAATGACCACCACAGGCAGATGCATGACAAAAATTCAAAACAGACAGAGTCTCACTGTCAGGCACACATCTCCTAACCACTTGGTCACTACAAAATCTCCACAAGTAAGGATCATCCCACACATAGTATTTAGACTCACTTTCCGGTTTCAAGGTCTGAGCCTTAGTGGAGTCAACAGGTAATGCACCAGCAACCAAGTAATTAATTAAATCAGCAAACCAAGGGAACTTACCTTGCAGCTGTAAAAGCTGCTCATCAGGGAAATCATCCCCAATAGGTATAGGGTCAGATGGAAGAGAGGTGATGCGGCTCAGATGATTAGCAACTTGGTTTTCCGCTCCACTTCTATCCTTAATCTCAATATCAAACTCTTGGAGCAGCAACATCCACCAGATGAGTCTAGGCTTAGCATCTGCTTTCTTTAAAAGAAATTTCAAAGCTGCATGGTCAGAGAAAACAATAACCTTGGTATCTAATAGATACGACCGAAACTTATCAAGAGCAAACACTATAGCCAAGAGTTCTTTTTCAGTGGTGGTATAGTTGGATTGAGCAAAGTCCAACGTCCTGGATGCATATGCAATGACATGGGGGGCCTTTTTGACCCGCTGAGCAAGAACATCTCCAACAGCATAATTTTATGCGTCGCACATCAACTCAAATAGAAGAGACCAATCAGGTGCTCGGATAACAGGAGCTACGGTTAGGCAGCGCTTCAGATGATCAAAAGCTGCCTTGCATGCATCACCAAACTCAAAGTCAATGTCTTTCTGGAGAAGGTTGGACAGTGTAAGAGCAATCTTACTAAAATCTTGAATGAAGAGCCTGTAAAAACCTGCGTGGCCAAAAAAAGAACGAACTTCCCGCACAGAAGCGGGGTAAGGCAAAGCAGTAATAACATCAATTTTAGCAGGATCCACTTCAATACCCTTTTTAGAGACAACATGTCCTAAAACTATCCCTGACTCAACCATGAAATTACATTTTTCAAAATTCAACACAAGATTGGTTTGAATGCATTTGTTTAAAACTCTACCTAGATTATCCTAGCATGCATCAAAAGAAGGGTCATATACACTAAAATCATCCATAAAAACCTCCATGCAATCCTCTAACAACTCAGAAAAGATGCTTACCATGCAACGTTGAAAAGTACCTGGTGCGTTGCAAAGTCCAAAGGGCATCCTCCTGTAAGAACATGTGCCAAAGGGGCATGTGAAGGTCGTCTTCTCCTGATCCTCAGGTGCAATGTGGATCTAGAAGTAGCCTGAGTATCCATCCAGAAAACAGTAGTGGGATTTACCAGCCAACTGCGCCAACATCTGATCAATAAATGGAAGAGGATAATGGTCTTTGCGGGTTGCCTGGTTGAGCCTACGATAGTTTATGCAGACTCTCCAACTGTTTTGAGCTCTTGTTGTAATTAGCTCATTTTTCTGGTTAGCAATCACAATGACTCCTGACTTCTTAGGGACCACCTGAACAAGACTAACCCACTGGCTATCAGAGATGTGGTAAATCATCCCAGCTTGCAAGAGTTTTGTTACTTCCTTCTTCACCACATCTAGAATTAGTGGGTTCAGACGCCTTTGGGGCTGTCTCACTGGTTTAGCTCCTTCTTCAAGTAGAATACGGTGCATGCACGTGGAAGGACTAATGCCAATAATGTCAGCCATTGTCCACCCAATTGCCCTCTTATTTGCTTTCAGCAGGGTTAACAGTTTATCTTCCTGCTCAGGTAGAAGGTTATTTGCCATAATGACTGGTAGCTGCTCATTCTCTTCAAGGAATGCATATTTCAAGTGGTCAAGCAGAACCTTCAACTCCAATTTCGGAGGCTGCTCAATGGATGGAAGAGGTGTAGTTGGTGGTGCAAATTCTGCAGAAAACAAGTCAGCAGCTATGCCTGTAAACAAATTCTCAGAAACAAAATTAGGATCATCAATAATATCAGCAGACAATTCAGATAATGCAAATTCACACTCAGAATCAGATTCATCAATCAGTGCATCATTAAAACCAGAAATATGTGATGCTATTTCAGCACACACAATGCACTCTTGACTATCACCACAATCACAAAAATCAGAAGCATGAGTAGATGTAAAATCAGCAAGGAATTCAGCAGAAAAATCCTCAACAACTTCATCTATCACATCAATGCAGAAAATAGAATGCTCTTCCAAAGGATGTTTCATGGCATCAAATATATTAAAATGCACAATGCTATCACCAAACTCCATGGAAAGAGTACCAGGATGAACATCTATCTTGGTCCTAGTTGTTCTCATGAAAGGCCTACCAAAGTATGATTGGTGATCTATTAATAGTAGTCTCACTCTCCATTTCTAAAATGTAGAAGTCAGCAGGAAAAATCAGATTATTAACCCTGACCAATACATCCTCAATCAAACCAAATGGGTGAATACTACTCCTTAATCTGAGAACTTTTAATCAGATTCGTTTCTTTACCCTAACTCAGATCAATATCGTGCGATTGTAGATATTCGATCTGAGGTTCGCGATTGCGATTATGGGTGAAGAATGATGATCATATTTGATGATCCGATTAACCTCAATTGGACATAAGGATTCTGATTCAATTAAGATTAATCGTGAATTTGGTAATTTTTATAATTCTCTAACCAAATTTGTTTCTTTTCCTAACTCGGATTGATATCGTGCGATTGTGGATATTCGATCTGAGGTTCGTGATCGCGATTATGGAAAAGGAATAATCATCAGATTTGATGATCCGAATGTTCTCAATTGAAAATAAGGATTCTGATTCAATTGAAATCAATCGTGAATTTGAGAATTTTTATCCAAAAATATGACATCCTAGGAACCCTAAACTTAGGTTGGTTAATTTTAATTACGAAATTTTAATCCTAATTTTTGTATTCTATTTTTTAATTATTCAACAAGAATCAAAATCCCCCCCCTTTTATTTTCTGCGATCATAAGCGATTTTACCAAAACAATTTCCTTGAGAGACGACTTAGGGTTTCCACTTTACTGCAAATTTCTGAACTCTAATTAAAAATAATTTTTTATTTGCATGAGTTCGACAACTCATGTCAAATTTGGCGCCATTGCCGGGGAGATTGCATCGGTCTAAATCGTTTTTTGTGATACTTCTCGTTTCTGTTTAAAAAAAAAAATTGAATTGCCTTTTAATTTTCATTTATGTTTCAGTTTTCATTTTAATTCTCTTTAATTTTCGTTTCGGTTTCAGTTTTCATTTGAATTCTCGTTTATGTTTCAGAGTTTAAAAAAAATAAAAATTTCTCATTAATTCTATTTTATTCCCATTAATTCTCTTTAATTCTCCTTTATTCCCATTAATTCTCTTTAATTCTCTTTTATTTTTATTTTTCTGTTTCTGTTTTAAAAAAAGTTAATTAAAAAAAACTTGCATTACGGTTTACGTTTTGGGGCAATTTGGGGAAATTGGTAAAACTTCTGTTTGAGAGATTGGCTTCGGAAGTTCTATTCCCAAAGGAATTCGACCTTCTGAGCATAAGTCACGCCCTTAAGGGCGTGAGGTGACCCTTATTTTTGCCAAATTCAGCCGTTTACTAACCTTCTTTGCTGTTTCTTTGTCGTTTCAGGACGTGTCGGGTATTTCTGAATTTGTTCGACTTACTTTGATCGATCTGATAATTGGTGACCTGAAGAAAAAGATCATCCCTATCAAAAGTCGTGGGGCCTTGCCCCACGAATCAGGCCCTGGTTTCGCCAAATTCGTTCATTTACTATTTTATTTTATTTTTTGAAAAAATTTTATTTGATTTTTGAGTCCATAAGGTCAATTAAAATAAAATAAAATAATTGACCTAATTGACATTAAAATCAAATAAAATTTTTTCAAAAATAAAATAAAATAGTATATGAAAGAATTTGGCGAAACCAGGGCCTGATTCGTGGGGCAAAGCCCCACAACTTTTGATAGGGGTGATCGTTATCTTCAGGTCACCAATTTTCAGATCTATCAAAGTAAGTCGAACAAATTCAGAAATACTTGACACGGCCTAAAACGACAAAGAAACAGCAAAAAAAGGTTAGTAAATGGCTGAATTTGACAAAAATAAGGGTCACCTGACGCCCTTTTAGGGCGTGACTTATGCTTAGAAGGTTGAATTCCTTTGGGAATATAACTTCCGAAGCCAATCTCTCAAACATAAGATTTACCAATTTCCCCAAAATGCCCAAAAAGGTAAACCGTAATGCAAATTTCTTTTTTAATTAACTTTTTTAAACAGAAAAATAAAAATAAAAGAGAATTAAAGAGAATTAATGGGAATAAAAGAGAATTAATGGGAATAAAAGAGAATTAATGAGAATTTTTTTAAAAAAAAAACTCTGAAACAGAAATGAGAATTCAAATGAAAACTGAAACAGAAATGAAAATTAAAGAGAATTAAAATGAAAACTGAAACAGAAACGAAAATTAAAAGTCAATTCAATTTTTTTTCTTTTTTTTTTTAAACTGAAAAAGAAACGAGAAGCATCAGAAAAAATGATTTAGACCGATGCAATCTCCCCGGCAACGGCGCCAAATTTGACACGAGTTGTTGAACTCGCGCAAATTAAAAAAATTTTAATTAGAGTTCAGAAATTTGCAGTAAAGTGGAAACCCTAAGTCGTCTCTCAAGGAAATTGTTTTGGTAAAATGGCTTATGATCGCAGAAAATAAAAAAGGGGGGATTTTGATTCTTGTTGAATAATTAAAAGACAAAATACAAAAATTAGGATTAAAATTTCGTATTAAAATTAACCAACTTAAGGTTAGGGATCCTAGGATGTCCTTCCTTGGATAAAAATTCCCAAATTCACGATTGACCTCAATTGAATCAGAATCCTTATTTTCAATTGAGAACATTCGGATCATCAAATCTGATGATTATTCCTTTTCCATAATCGCGATCACGAACCTCAGATCAAATATCCACAATCGCACGATATCGATCTGAGTTAGGAAAAGAAACAAATCTGGTTAGAGAATTATAAAAATTACCAAATTCTCGATTAATCTTAATTGAATCAGAATCCTTATTTCCAATTGAGGTTAATCGGATCATCAAATCTGATGATCATTCTTCACCCATAATCGCAATCGCGAACCTCAGATCGAATATCCAATCATACGATATTGATCCGAGTTAGGGTAAAGAAACGAATCTGGTTAGAGATTGATCGCATATCCTCTAGACAGATCCATGGAATCCCTTCCCCTTAGGTTGATTAAAAGGGTGTTTAGCCTAGCATGGCTAGGATAAACATGATTAGAAAGAAAGAAAGAAAGAAAGAAGAAAAAGATGAAGAACGCGAAGAACACTTCAGAGAAAATGCTTTGATCCACAATTCTGAAAATTACATAATCTGAAAAAATGCTTCCCTCCTTTCCTTCATATGTCCCTAGGGTTCAGAAACCAAACTGGGCTGGGCTCAATTCAGGTCGGCCCAGCCCATTCGTCTAAAATGCAAAATAAAATAATAAAATAAAATTTAATTACAAGTCTAAAACTTCAGCAAAACATATTCTTCTTGGCTTCGGAAATCGACCAGCTTCCAGTCCGAATTGGGCTTCGAGCTCTGCATAAGAATTGTAGCCTTATGTGTTATCTGAAAAACCCAACAAGAACGGAGTCATTCCGACAACTGTGGACCGATATATGGCCAAAATACAGAAGTAACGTAAAGCTGAAAAATTCTGACAAAAATAAATTAAACCCAATCAAACACTAAAAAAATGTAAATTAACTCAAACATCATTATTTTATTCAAATAAATCCTAACATTACTAGTAACCCCGCAATTCAGCCATCAACACCGTACCATATCCAAGTTTTTTTGTAAAGCCATGAACCCAATTACCAGCATCATCTCTAATAAGTCCACCACAAGCTAACTTGGATCCATTATCTCTGGAAGAACCATCACCATTAACTTTTAACCATCCTTTGGGTGGGGGGGGGGGGGGGGGCTTCCAAGTAACCCAAATTTCCCTCAATGGTTCCAGGTTCAGACCCGCAACCTTAAGCACCTTATTTGCAGAAATAGTATTCAGAATACTGGTAGAAGTCTATTGAAAAGATTCCCAAGGGGAAAGGCTGTTTACCTTTAAAAATAAGATTGTTCCTATCCTTCCACATATATCAACAAATCACACCAAAACTGAGGTACCATTTAGCACTATGATTCCGAGACTTGAGATTGGCCTTCGTCCAGCTATCAAAGTTTAATCTAAAAAATTGGTTGTTACCAGTGATATCCACCCAGTGGCCCCAAACTTCTCTAGCCCATCTGCAATTCCTAAAAAGGTGGTCTATGTCTTCTAATACATTCTGACATCTGGGACATCTTGCGTTATCTGACATATGCCTTCTGACTCTTTCAGCATTAGTAAGGATCTTGTTACCATATAAGAGCCACAAGAAGACTTTGATCCTCTGAGGCCCATCCCAACTCCAAATTAGGCTCCAATCATCAGGTTCAGGACTGTTTTGAGCACTACACAGAGAGGAGTAAGCTGAACTGATAGTGAATAAGCCAGAAGATGAGTGATTCCAAATGACTTTATCCCTGTCATCATTGGCCTTTGGTGGATAAATGTCAGCTATAACAGAAACAATATCATTTGAAAGAAATTGGTCCAGTAACTCCCAATTCAAACCTTCCCTCCTCCGAGATACAGTCAGCCACTTTCCAATTGAACACATTCATAGGAAAATTAGCTGCACAGTATCAAGTAATCTGCCATAACCAGGGATCCAAGTATCCCTCCAAAATTCCGTGTTCCTACCATCTCCCAGAAGAATCCTGGATCCAGCCTGAACCTGCCCCCACACCTGCTGGATTCCTCTCCATTTGGAATCATTTCTAAAAGTATTAATGTTAGGAATCATAACTTTCTCAACTTTGTACTTAGATTTCAAAACACTAACCCAAAGATCCTCTGAGTTGCTCATAAGCCCAAAGCCTAGCATTATAGAGAAAGCCTTTTTATTTTAACCTAGTCCCTAGGACCCAAACCCCCTTTCATCTTGGGTTGACACACTTTAGACCAACTGACCAGATGGGTTTTCCTTTGATTATGATTGGAACCCCATAAAAAGCTTCTAGTGAGTTTCTCTAATTCTCTACAAACAACAATGGGCACATTAGCAGATTGCATAGTATATGCATGTAGAAATTCCAATACTGCCTTAGCCAGGGTAGCTCTGCCAGCCAAGGATAAAGAGCTTTGATTCCAGGATGACAGTCTCTTATGTACTCTATCCAACACATGACTGAAAGAATTCTTTGAAACTCTTCTATGCTGCAAAGGAACTCCCAAATATTTTCCCAAATCAGATGTGGTAGTGAAACCCAAACAATCACTGATTTCTTTAGCCTTGCTAAAACAAACATTCTTTGAAAAGAAGATTCTTATTTTTTCCCTACTTACTTTCTTCCCAGGAGCTTCAGAGAAGACTTTGAGGACTTGATTTATTATGTGGGCTTGATCTAGACTAGCTTCAGCACAAAAAATTATGTCATCAACAAAGCAAAGATGTGACAGAGGAGGGACATCTTTTTTAATCAGCACCGGCTTCCAAGCTTTAACTTCCACATCCATTTGGATAAGATGGGCCAACCTCTCCATATAAAGAACAAACAAGTACGGGGAAAAGGGATGCCCCTGCCTTATCCCTCTTTCTGGTATAATTTCCTTAGTAGCCACTTCATCCCACAAAAGGTTAAAGGAAGTAGAAGATATACAGCTAAAGATCAAGTTACACAAAGAACTTGGTAATCCAAGATCCCTAACTGTCTCCCTCATAAAGCTCCAACTAAGCCTGTCATATTCTTTTCAAGGTCCACTTTTATCATCATCCAGCCCTTTCTACCTCTCCTGCTCCTGATTGAGTGAATCACTTCTTGAGAAACAATTATGTTGGCAGCACTTTATCTCCCCTTGATGAAGCTACTCTGGTTAGGAGAGATCAATTTGGGCATCAGGTCACTCTATCTTTCAGAAACAGTCTTTGTAATGATTTTATAAACCACATTACAAAGACTGATAGGTCTAAAATCCTTCATGTACTCAGGACTTTCTTTTTTGGGAATCAAACAAATAAAATTGTTTTTTATCTCCTTTACTTTCTCAGGGGATTGAAAGCACTCCTGAATCATTTTACACACAGACTCACCAATAACATCCCACTGACTCTGGAAAAATATTGCATATAAACCATCCGGACCAGGGGCTTTGAATTTTCCCATCCTGAAAACAATCCTCTTTATTTCCTCCTTGTTAGGAATATGGGCAAGCTTAAACTTTTCATTATCAGACAGCTTAGGAAGCATACCCTGGATGGGGAAAAACCCATCATCAGGAGTATCAGCTTTGAACAAGTCCTGGTAGTAGTTTACATTACAACCATATTTACCAAGGTATTTGGGTTAGCTATCCAGATTCCCTTGTCATCCTTAAGAGCTAAGATCCTGTTGTGTCTTCTTCTAAGCACTATAGAAGAGTGGAAGAATCTAGTGTTTTTATCACCATACTTCAGCCAATGGCATCTAGACCTTTGGAACCAAGTTAATTCTTCCTTGACAAGGATGGCTTGAAGCTCCTTCCATAAATCTTTCTGTAGAAGCTCCAAGTTATGATCAAATCTGCCATTCATGTAACTGTCAAGGCCCCTAAGCCTAGCATAGATTTTATTCTTAAGTTGAATATTTCTTCTAAACACATTCTGGTGCCAAACTTTGGCTTCCTTTTCAAATTCATTTGTAGCATGCAACCAATCTTCATTATTGTTCCAGCTGTTCTTAACCAATCTCCCAAGATCATGATCAGTAAGCCAAGCAGCCATGAATTTGAAAGTTCTGGAGTGCTCCTTGGGTCTAGTAGGACCACTTTGGGCCAGAAGCAGAGGCCTATGATCAGAGTTGAAGAAAGGCAGATGAGAAATAAGCGGTTAGGCAAAAGGAGGTTCCAAGCTTCATTGGAGCAGGCTCTTTCAATTCTCTCATGAAGCTTTCCTCTCTTCCAAGTGAATTCAGGACCCTTAAACCCAATGTCATTTACTTTACAGCTTATAAGACTGTGCTGCATATCAACAATGTTATCCCAACAAACCTCACTGCCTCCTGTCGTCTCTGAAGCCTGAAGAATAGAATTAAAGTCTCCAACCAATAACCAGGCCTCCTGAATGGACTGGTTAATAGATTCTAATTCAGTCCATAGGACTTTCCTCTCCAATCGTCTAGGGCTCCCATACACAAAGGTAATGTGATGTGCCTCTGGCAAGTGTGGTTTTTCTGTGTTAAAATTGATACGAATTGAGTCATAAGAGAGCAATTTAAATATATATTTGCTAATTATATTGATTCTTTTTATGTCAATAATATTCACCTTTTGGTTGTATTTTTACAGGAAAAAGAAGTGAAAATTATAAAAGCCTGTTAATGCAATTCTACACGGGAGCAGCACACTACAAGTTCCAGAAGCATGGCGCGGACCGGCACCACACTGGTGCGAACCCGCGCCATTTTACGAACTTTGCACGAAGTCAATAAAGTGGCGCTAAGTAGCACCAAAGTGGCGCCACCTAGCGCCAAAAAAAAGCAAAAATTACCACGCCATCTAGCGCCAAGGATACAAGGAAATGGCATCACTTTTGGAGACTTTTTGGCAGCAACATGGCGCCAAGTGGCGCCACTATGGTGCCTACTGGCTCCGTGTTATGAACTTTCAGTACCGGCTTTTGCAATCAGGCAGTAGCGTGGCGCTGACTTGCGCCAACCGGCGCCAACTGGCGCCGTTTTGCGGGATAGATGTACCGTGTTTCTGAGGGGCATTTTTGGAAAGAAAAGAAACATATTATAAAAACGAGCCTTTTACAAAATTAGGACACACATTCTCAGATCTGGACACTAGAAGAAAAGAGGCAGCTTGGAGCTCTTCGTGTTCTTCGTTCTTTATCTCCTTATTTGTATTTTCTTTCTCTTTTATTTTAGTTTTTGTTGAATCTTAGATCAGCGATCATGATGTTGATTGGCTAGATCTCTTTATGGTAGTCAGGGTCACGATCCATATGTGAACGCTTGATACGAAGGATTGGTTTATGGTTTTTGATTTATATAATTATCTTTATCATTACTCTGTGCGAATCTGATATTTCATTTGTTAGAATTGATCGATCTGATAGTTGGGGATATTCTGAGGATCAAAACCCTAGACAAGAATATTGGAGTTTTGATCTCAAAAGGGCGTAAGATAACGATCTGTATGCGTGCTAGAAATAGACGTTTATCTGATTGCAGATGTTTAAATTATCGCACCCATTGCTTGATCCCATGAGAAACATTGCAAGAATTGGGGTTCCTCATGGGATTAAAGGGTCAACCCTGCAAGGAATTGAGGGTTAACTATTAAATCTTTTTTAGATGATAATTTATCTAAGTAATTATATAGATGATTATTGTAAATCAATCCAGAGTAAAAAGCGGGGATCATTTGGTGAATGAATCCTGGCTACAATGCATTTCTTATCCTTTTTACAAATCATTTCTCATTTTAATTGTTTTATTTCTCAAAACAAAAATACAAAAATAAGTCTTTTGTTTTCAGATTTCAATTTTCATCAATTTGACAATATTTGTCACACAAACCCTATTTGAATTCTTTCGTTCTTTAAGAAAAAGTTTAATTGATATTAGATCTCAATCCCTGTGGAGACAAACTTTTCTTGTCACTTTATTACTTGTGCGATCGGTATACTTGCCGTAGAGCATCAAGTTTTTGGCGCTGTTGTCGGGGATTAGCGTTTCTGATATCATATAATCTTGATCTTTAGGATTGGATTTGTGAATATTTGTGAATATTTTTTTATTTTTTTATATAATTTCATTTTATATTTTATTGTTATTTTTATTTTTATTTGAACAGTGCTACTGATCTCTTTTCTGAGTTGTATGCGAGGTACACTCCCAGAATTTCCACTTAATTTGGAAATCACTAGAGCAGAAAAGAGGAACAGAAAACTTGCTCGGAAGAAGCTTGCATTCAACGAGTTAGGAATTCTGTTTGAAGAAGCACAAACAATGGCTGGAAACAATGATGAAGTGGACAATCCACTCATGGATACAATTCTTACGCCATCGTTCAACAGACCAAATTCAAGCATTGTTCATCCAGAAGTGGGCAATAACCATTGGGAGCTCAAGTCTGCCAATATTCAGTTGGTAGAGCGAGCTCAGTTTGGTGGGGAGGTTGATGAGGACCCTCACAGGTTCATTGATAGATTTCTGATGATCTGTGACTCCACTAAACACCCCCAGGTGTCTAATGATGCAGTCACGCTGAGACTGTTTCCTTTTGCTCTTAAAGAGAAAGCCTTGAATTGGTTGGAAAGGCAACCAGCAAGAAGTATTCCATCATGGGAGAGTCTATCAAACAAGTTCTTTGTTGAGTTTTTTTCCATGGAAAGCTTTAACCAGATGGTGAATGATATCACCAATTTCACTCAGGTTGAGGGTGAAACTACGTGTGCAGCCTGGAACCGCTTTAAAGATCTAATGAGGAGATGTCCTCATTACCCCATGACTAATGGTGATCAGGTCCGAATTTTTTTCAATGGGTGTAAACCTGAAGTTCGGATGGTGCTGAATGGTGCAGCAGGTGGTAGCATCAAATCCTTGAGAGCAAATGAGATTCTTGAGTTGATAGAAAGAATGGCTGCCAATGAAAATGAAGGTTTGACAGCCAGGCCTAAGAGGGGAATTCTGCACCTGGACAAGATGTTAGCACAACAGCTAGCGAATTTGACCTCGAGGCTGGACAAGATGCAACTTTCCACTATCCAAGCCGCAGCTGTGGTTTGTGAATACTGTAAGGGTGAGCATGAATCCAATGAATGCTCATCTTTATTATCTTCTGACCCTCCTCAACAAGTGCAGGTGAATGGCGTATGGTACGAGCAAAGGTCTCCACCACGAAACATTCCGAGGAACCAGAATTTCCATTCTGGAAGTAACAATTTTCAGAGGAGAGGTCAAGGCACAGGTCTTGATTATAATTCTAAC
Organism: Gastrolobium villosum; assembly: GCA_032173675.1. Lineage (NCBI taxonomy): Eukaryota > Viridiplantae > Streptophyta > Magnoliopsida > Fabales > Fabaceae > Gastrolobium > Gastrolobium villosum. The sequence goes on along the minus strand of JAVKPL010001949.1, from coordinate 76,293 downwards.
AACTACTTGCAGCCTCCACAATCCAAGCTAAGGAACTTTCTGATTTGGAGAGGTTAGTTGGACAAATGGCTCAACACTCCAATGCCTTCATGGAAGAGACCATAGCCAATACTAAAAACATGAGTGCTTCTAAAAGGAATTTGGAAAATCAAATTGATCAGCTGACTAAACAAGTTGCTGATAGAACTCCGGGCACTTCCTCTAGTAACACAGTTAGAAATCCCAAGGAGGATTGTATGTTTGTCACAACTAGAAGTGGTAAGGTGGTCGCAGCTCCAGAAAAACAAAGCACAAAGGCGAAAGCTAATGAAAAGCTTAAGGCGGTTGAGGAGCCAGAAAAAGAAGAGGAGATTCCTTTTGATGTTAAGACACCTCTTCAGAAAAGTGAAGAAAAAGAGCCCCTATTGTTGCTGAAAAGAAGAAGTTTGAGCTTAATCCTGAATATGTGCGAGCCATGGCACCTTATCCTAACAGATTCAAGAAGGATGCTCAGAAGCAACAATATGGCAGATTTCTTGATATCTTCAAGAAATTGCATATAAATATCCCTTTTGCTGAAGCCTTGGCTGGCATACCCAATTATGCCAAGTTCATGAAGGACCTCTTGCTAAGAAAGCACAAGTTGCAGGAATGTCAAACTGTTGCACTTACTGAAGAGTGCAGTGCTATTATTACGAAGAAGTTCTCTCCTAAGCGTCATGATCCAGGGAGCTTCAATATTCCTATTGAAATTGGGAACACAAAAATTGGCAGAGCTTTGTGTGATCTTGGGGCAAGTATAAATCTAATGCCCTTGTCTATTTGTAAATCTCTGGGGATTACTGAATTGAAGCCCACTTTGGCATCTCTTCAACTTACTGATAAGTCTGTAAGGAAGCCTAGTGGAATAATAGAAGATGTTCTTTTGAAGGTGGACAAGTTCATCTTCCCTGCTGATTTTGTGGTGTTGGACATGGAAGGGGGAGCTGAGATGCCTCTTTTGCTGGGTAGACCTTTCTTAGCTACATCTCGTGCACTGATTGATGTTGAAAGCAGGAAGCTTGAGCTAAGAATAAATTATGAAACCGTTACTATTCATGTCTTTGACTCTTTAAAATAGTCTTCGCACAAAGGCGATTGTTTTAGTGTTGAAGTCTTTAAGGAAGAAAAAGATGTAGTGGTTGAGGTTCCTCAAAATTTAAAAGATGATGCCAAAGAAGATGGAACCCCAAAAGTGGAAGTGAAGGATCTTCCTAAAAATTTAAATGATGATGTCAAAGAGGTAAGGACGCTTCAAAGGAGGCATAATCCTACGAAGAAGAAGGCAAGGAGAAAGGAAGGGGTAAAATTCTTTGATACGAGTTGGAAGAGATACCGGGAGCTGAAATTTGACAAGAGACACCGATACTCTGTCTCTCAGAAGAATCAAAACTTCAAAGAGTTTTTAACATGGATCCATGGTTTGGACCAAATTTGGGAATGGTGGTCCCATACACCAAGGCATCCAATACCAGCGGATCCTCTATTTGCTGAGTCATGCCACACTGCTGAGGGGGATGACATGGAGGGCTGATTATATCTCTTTTCGTATTTTTAGTTACTTTGTGTTGGTGTATTTCTCTCTGATGTTTTAATGTGTGCATTATAGTTTCTTCTATATGCCATTGTTTGTTCCATTGTGCAGGTTTTTCTTCCTTCTTGTGGTTTAATTATTGTTGAGGACAGCAATACTCTAAATCTGGGAATGTTAGGCTTGCACCATGGAACTACAATTCTTCTATCAGGGGAGATATTCTAACTCTTTTAATTTTCTTAGTTATTTTTTTTACAGTTATTTTGTGTGCTATATATATATATATATATAAAAATGTGTTTTGAGCAAATCCTAGGCTTAAATGTGCTCATCTTGTTAATTTACATGAATGAATTTTAGTAAATATATTTTATGACTTTCTATAATAACAATAAATAGGCATAATTGGATTGCATGATTGCTTGTTTGTCTGAACTGATGTTGTGAAATTTTGATAATATCTAAGGTTAATTTTCTTGAGTCTGCATTGATACCATAGCTGTGAGGTTTGAGCCTAAACACTAAAATTTTTGTTGAGAGGCCTCACTGTTGTAATATTCTAGAACTTGATCTATTTCTCTGTTATGCATGCATTGATTGAGATGATAAAGACATTTTGTTCTTATTAGCTATTGGCCAAAATAACCCACCTGTATGAAAATTTCCCTTCCTAGCCCTTTGAGCCTGAACTTATTTCTTGATAAATGACCTGTGGCCTGACTGATGGCTTAACCAATATCCATATGACTTACCTTGGTTGAGATTGAATCAATGAATGTGTTGAAAATAAAGTGAAGAAATTGAGGTAAGCTCCAAAGAAGTCAAATAATTAAGGGATGAAAAGTTAATCTATACCCTTATAAAAAAAAGGGCAAAATGAAAATGAGAAAAAGAAAAGAAAGCAAGAAAAAGGAAAAGAGTAAAAGGTGGCTGGAAGGAACTAATTCCCGAAATTCTGTGGGAATGTTAGTGGAGCAAAACTATTGAGTTGAATGCGTTAAAGTGAAATAAATTTAGTTTTTTAATCTCTTTTTTGTTTGAACTACTATCCATATTTTCCTACCTGTTACCACGGCCAAGTTACAACATGTGAAGTCCTTTTGATCAATTGATGCATGTGTTTGATTCTTCAATTTTAAGAATTTTTTAGAATATGATCAAGCATATGGTAGTGTTATAGCTTTGAGTAATTGAGTGCTCATAATACCCTTTAACATTGAGTGTTGAGTGAATATTATTATTATTTGTGTAAGGGGTAATCAATGTAGACTTGTATATTTAAGAAGCTGATGGCATTATTGGGAGTTTATGATATTGAGTCAGGCATGCATGGCATATTGTGTCTGAAAGTGTCTATGATTGTTATGTTGGATTAATTGAATATTTCTTGAATTAAGTCTTTTACATTGCTGGGGACAGAAACGTTCAAATCTGGGAATGGTTTGATGTGCCTCTGGCAAGTGTGGGTTTTGTGTTAAAATTGATAAGAATTGAGTCATAAGAGAGCAATTTAAATACATATTTTCTAATTATATTGATTCTTTCTATGTCAATATTATTCACCTTTTAGTTGTATTTATACAGGAAAAAGAAGTGAAAATTATAAAAAGCCTGTTAATGCAATTCTACACGGGAGCAACACACTACAAGTTCCAGAAGCATGGCGCGGACCGGCACCACACTGGTGCGAACCCGCGCCAGTTTACAAACTTTGCACGAAGTCAATAAAGTGGCGCTAAGTAGCACCAAAGTGGCGCCACCTAGCGCCACAATAAAGCAAAAATTACCACGCCATCTAGCGCCAAGGATACAAGGAAATGGCATCACTTTTGGAGACTTTTTGGCATCAACATGACGTCACTATGGCGCCTACTAGCGCCGTGTTACGAACTTTCAGTACCGGCTTTTACAATCAGGCAGTAGCGTGGCGCTGACTTGCGCCAACCCGGCGCTGATTTGCGGGATAGATGTATCGTGTTTCTGAGGGGCATTTTTGGAAAGAAAAGAAACATATTATAAAAAGGACCTTTTTACAAAATTAGGGCATATATTCTCAGATCTGGACACTGGAAGAAAGGAGGCAGCTTGGAGCTCTTCGTGTTCTTCGTTCTTCATCTCTTTCTTTGTATTTTCTTTCTCTTTTATTTTAGTTTATGTTGAATCTTAGATCAGCGATCATGATGTTGATCGGCTAGATCTCTTTATTGTAGTCAGGGTCACGATCCATATGTGAACCCTTGATACGAAGGATTGGTTTATGGTTTTTGATTTATATAATTATCTTTATCATTACTCTGTGCGAGTTTGATATTTCCTTTGTTAGAATTGATGGATCTGATAGTTGGGGATATTCTGAGGATCAAAATCCTAGATAGGAATATTGGGGTTTTGATCTCGAAAGGGGGTAAGATAACGAACTGTATGCGTGCTAGAAACAGACGTTTATCTGATTGCAGATGCTTAAATTATCGCGCCCATTGCTTGATCCCATGAGAAACATTGCAAGGAATTGGAGTTTCTCATGGGATTAAAGGGTTAACCCTGCAAGGAATTGGGGGTTAACTATTAAATCTTTTTTAGATGATAATTTATCTGAGTAATTATATAGATCATTATTGTAAATCAACCCGGAGTAAAAAGCGGGGATCATTTGGTGAATGAATCATGGCTACAATGCTTTTCTTATCCTTTTTACAAATCACTTCTCATTTTAATTGTTTTATTTCTCAAAACAAAAATACAAAAGTAAGTCTTTTATTTTCATATTTCAATTTTCATCAATTTGACAATATTTGTTACACAAACCCTATTTGAATTCTTTCATTCTTTAAGAAAAAGTTTAATTGATATTAGATCTCAATCCCTGTGGAGAAGAACTTTTCTTATCACTTTATTACTTGTGCGATCGGTATACTTGCTGGAGAGCATCATAATGACTTCAGTTTTCATATCTTCCAGATGAATCACTCTAGTATGAACAAACTGATGGTGGGCTAAGATAATCTTAAGCTTTACCACATTATCATCCCAAATTCCCCCTGAATAGCCAACAGCCTCCTGTTTAAAGAATCTAGGAAAACCAAATTATTTGATAATCCCATCACCCTTCGAGCCATTAACTCTAGTTTCTAACAAAACCAGAATATCAATTCTAAACCGAAATTTCGTATCTCTAATGAGGGTAGCAAATCCTTTCTGCCTACCCCTATACAATTCCAAATGCAAACAGACATAAAGAAATCTATTATACAGAAAAGAACCAGGATCCTTAGCAAAACGAACTGAAAAGGTTAGGGTTTAGAAACTCTTAAGAACGGATTAGATACCTCAACACCCTGATCAACTTGGGATTGATTGGAAGAACTAGGTTGATCACTAGTTTTAGCTCCTTTTCCTTTTTTTCCCTTCTTGATAAGACACCCCCTCAGCTTTATCTTTAGCCTCAGAGATAGTTTTCCCACTCTCCTTCAATCTGCTTGCTGACGTGTAAGTGCCCTCTAATGTAGTGTTGGGAGGTTTATTCTCAATCCTAATTTTCTTCTACATATGACTAGAAGGGCTCCTACCTTTCTCCTTTCCATCTTTAGAAGGATTCTTCCTAGCTTTATTTTCTGTTCCTTTCATTCTTCTCTGATTACCAGAAACATTCGACCCAGCCATGTCCACCAAGGGCTTCTGTGCACTTCCCCCCTCCTTAGTCTCCATCTCCATGGATTCTAGAATCTGATCAGGGATATAATTCTGTTCAGTCTCCGTCTGGATATCATTACTTTCACCTCCTCATTTAGTAGAATTCTCCTTAGGGAGGATTTATTTTCCTGCTCCTGGAGCATCTTCCCCTTTGACTACATTTATGGTCTTAGCTGGAACAGCCTTCAGTTTCCTTCCCCTAACTTGTCTTTGGATAACCATCCAATCACCAAAAGCCTCACTATTATTCGTATCCTTTTTAGGAAGATCCTTGTTACTGCTGCCTTCTCTTCTAACTTCCATTTGATTCTCCTACTTGCTATTATTAGAGCACTGTTCTTTCCTATGCCCATAAACTCCACATTTGAAACATATTAAATGTAGACCTTCATAGCCTACCTGGAAAGTTCTGTCCCCTATTTTGAATTTGGACAGGAAACTCTTCCTTAGGTCGACCTCCACACATATCCGAGCAAACCGAGCCCTCTCCGTGATGACTTCAAGGCCATAATCACTTTTACGAAGGGAATTTCTATCCACTTTGAGGGTCCTTCCAAAAATATTCCCAATCTTCCAAAGATGGTGAGCTGTATACAGCTCAATAAGAAACCCAGGGATCCTGATCCACACTGCCATCCTCTTAACTTGATCATCTTATGGGTCGAAGAAAGGCCTCCATCTGTGAACCACCATATAATGGTCGTTCATTATCCATAGTCCCTCTTCCAGCACATGCCTATAGTCATTATCATCCTGGAATCTCAGAAATAGGAAACCATTATCTAGGTCAATTAGCTCAAAAGAACAAACCAGGTTCCATTATCTCTGAAGCCTAGCCATCAGGAACTTAGTGGCCATTCTCTTGCCCAGCAGCTTGATAATCAGTGCTTTACGCCACTGCTTGCAGTCTTCCTTATATTGTGCCTTAGATATGTGGTAGATCGGACAAAGGGGATCCTCCGATGGCTCCTGGGGACACTCATCCATTAGATCATCCTCTTACTCCTCCCTCTTTTGCTTAGTCAGCCAATCCTCTTACTCCTCCCCCACAATTCAGCTTTAGAAGCTTATCCTTATACGACACCATCTTGCTACGTGAGCCACCAGAGAATCTTACATCACTATCCTCTAAGCGCATGGCTTTCTTAGGAGTTAGAACCACTCCCTCCTCACCATTTTCCAGCATCTGATCATCCATGCTCAGATCTTCCACCACTTCACCTCTCGACTTCTACCATTTCTGAGGAGCAATTCCTCTTCTTCCGTTAGCGTATCTCTTCCTCCCTTCCCTCCGCCAGCCTCCATTGAACCCCGAAGTAACTTCTCATCCTCCTTAACACTGAATCAAAGAAAAATCGAAGAAAATTTTACCAGAAACCTCCAAACCCTAGTAGAGCAAAAAGATCACACACATGTAGCTACGCGCCTATCATTTCAACATTTTTTTCTTCTTCTTTGTATTAACATCCTTATTGTCTCATTCAAAACCTTCCTTAGAAATGAGTATTCTTAAGATTGGACGTATACATGCATTTTATTACAAAATTAGTGATGGAGTATTCATTTAATTTCGTGATCTTATACGTAAAAAAATGATTATTCTAAAATAAGGATGCATTTTAAAGAAGAAAGTGAGGTTTTACTTTTGTGGAGTTATAGTCATTATATATATATATATATATATATATATATATATATATATATATATATAAGATAAGATCTTTTGACACCGGTGTCAAATTTAAAATTTAATACCAAATCCTAACCATTGATTTTCATCAATAAACAATTATCATTTATTAGGAATTACTAATTAATTAATAAGTTTGATTCTCAATAAATGATAATTGTTGATTGACGGAAATCATCAATTAGGATTTGGTGTCAAATTTCAAAGTTGGACACCGGTGTGAAATGATCATGTCTCCCCCTCTCTCTCTCTTACTCTCACTAGATAAATTTAAAGCAAATTTTGTTCACATAAACAAAGCCTTTAAAATCGGCCAAAGTTTTGATTTTGACACAGGAGGGATCCAAATAAAATTTTATCATTACATATTCATTGAATCTATCTTTTACATCATACTTTAATTATACTAAATTAGATCGAAATAAAATAATTTAAAGTTTGTAAACATTGTAAGATGATTATTATAGAGCTATCACTTCCCTCCCTCCAAGGAAATTTATCTCCCTCATGAATTCATGGCCATTAAATCTAAACATAGCTTAGCTTAATTTCTTTGTTCAGAAGTAGAATTTAATTGTGAGAGAAAATAAAAAAAAATCCATTATCAATCATGACCCAAATGATAAAAAAATTATTTTTAATAGGACTAAGTAAATATTCAAAAATCGGCCTCAAGATCAAATACGACAACTCAACATTTTGGGAAACAAACAGATATATCTTTTGCATTATTTTCTAAAATATCTTCGCTTTTTTGGTCTAGCTTCTTGAGTTGTCTCTTGGAATTGAGTTCTTCATCCCTTTAAAGAATAACAATGCATCAAAAAGTGTTGTTTGTTTCCATCAAAAGTAACCACAATACATTAAGTTCTCACAATATGAAACCATCATTCAAAAAGACATCAAGTAAAAAAATTTGACAATGAAGAGAGTCATCTCGCAAGATGTAGAAAGTAATGGCTGAAGAGAGTCTTGACGATGAAGATGTAAAGGTTGAGTCATCAAAGAAATAGAGGAAGAATAAGAAGCAGAGAGCCCGTGCTAGCAAGATGTAGAAAGCAATGGATGAAGAGAGTTGTGGCGATATAGATGTAGAGTTTAAATCATCTCCCAAGATATAGAAAGCAATGGCTGAAGAAAGTCTTGGCGATGTAGATATAGAGCTTGAGTCATCTAGAAAGATGTAGAAAGCAATAGATGAGGAGAGACGTGGAGATATAGATATAGAGGTTGAGTCGTCGAAGAAACAGAGGAAGAATAAGAAGCAGAGAGCCCGTGCTCGCAAAATGCAGAAAGAAATGGATGAAGAGAGTCTTGGCGATGTAGATATAGAGGTTGAGTCGTCGAAGAAACAAAGGAAGAATAAGAAGCGGAGAGCCCATGCTCGCAAAATGCAGAAAGCAATGGCTAGAGAGAGTCATGACGATGTAGATTTAGAGGTTGAGTCATCTCGCAAGATTCAGAAAGCAATGACTGGAGAGAGTTTTGGCGATGTAGATATAGAGGTTGAGTTATATCGCAAGATGTAGAAAGCAATAGCTAAAAAGAGTCTTGGCGATGTAGATGTAAATGATGACTCGTTAAAGAAACAAAGGAAGAATAAGAAGCAGAGAGCCCGTGCTCGCAAGATGCAGAAAGTAGTGGATGAAGAGAGTTATGGCGATATAAATGTAGAGGTTGAGTCAACTTGCAAGACGCGGAAAGGAATGGCTGAAGAGAGTCTTGGCGATGTAGACGTAGATGTAGAGGATGAGTCATCTCGCAAGATGTAGAAAGCAATGGCTGAAGAGAGTCTTGACGATGTAAAAGTACAGGTTGAGTCGTCAAAGAAATAGATAAAGAATAAGAAACAGAGAGCCTGTGCTTGCAAGATACATAAAGCAATGGATGAAGAGAGTCTTGGCGATGTAGACATAGAGGTTGAGTCTTCTTGCAAGATGCAAAAAAATATGACTAAAGAAAGTCTTGGCGATGTGTATATAGAGGTTGAGTCATCTCGCAAGATGCAGAAAGCAACTACTGAAGAGAGTCTTGGCGATGGAGATGTAGAGGTTGAGTCATCAAAAAAATAGAGGAAGAATGCAAAGCAGAGAGCCCGTGCTGCAAGATGCAGAAAACAATGCCTGAAGATAGTCTTGGTAATGTAGATGTAGAGGCTGAGTCCTCTCACAAGATATAGAAAGCAATGGTTGAAGAGAGTCTTAGCGATGTAGATATAGAGGATGAGTCGTCTAGAAAGACGCATAAAGCAATGGATGAAGAGAGTCTTAGCGATATAGATATAGAGGTTGAGTCGTCGAAGAAACAGAGGAAGAATAAGAAGCGGAGAGCCCGTGCTCGCAAGATGCAGGAAATAATGATTGAAGAGAGTCGTGTGACGTAGATATAGAGGTTGATTCATCTCACAAGATGCAGAAAGCACTGGCTGAAGAGAGTCTTGGTGATGAGAGTCTTGGCGATGTAGAGGTAGAGGTTAAGTTATCTTGTAAGATGTGGAAAGTGTTGCGAAATCGACAAGTATACCGTTCGTTTCAAGTAATTAAGTGATAAGTAAAGTATCGTTCCCTCGAGGATTAATGCACCAAGTGTTAATTCAACTATTCCCCTTAAGTTGGAAAAGAAAATTTGTTTGTATGGTGAAAGTAGTTGATTTTGAAAATTCAAAACAGAATTTAAAAATAATTAAAGTTCAAAATAGAAAATTTAAAAACAATTAAAGTTGAACGCATGTAAGAAGAAGTCAAGAACGTCAAGAAAACATGAGTTATGAAAAATTGTAAAAAGACTGTAGCCAGTATGCACTTCACCTCCGATCCTCCCTTATATTCCTATTATAATTAATTAATTAATTGGCTTGCTCAGACAATTCATTATTTTCCTATAAAATAGTTGAACCCTAATGTCTTAGTGATTTTAACCCTTTAACCCAATTAGAATTCTAATGTCTTAGTAATCCCTCTTGAATTTAGCATTAAGCAAATGAATTATAAGTCTGCAATCTATGTAAGCCTATGTCTAGGTCATGCACAAATTGCTATTCTACCCCTGTCCAGACTAAAATCCCAATATGTCTATTGTGAGTCCTAACCCCCAAAGCTTTATAATTAGAGTGGCCAATTCTACTAAGGATATGAAAAAATTAACACAGACAGAATAAAACTAACTAACTAATTAACTTATAAAATATCAATACAGGAAATATAAAGGATTCACATTGGGTCTATGATCCCAACTACAAAAATAAATTAGCCAGACATATTCATGTCTGACTTAAACAAATTAAAAGAAAAATTGTTCATGAAAGAAAAAGAAAAGAAGAAGAAGATGGAAGATCAATGGTTTTCGGTCTTCAACTCCGTCGGAATCCTACTCTCCAGCGTGAGTCTCCAAGAACTCTCTCAATTCTCTGGTCTCACAATTCTCTCCAGCTAAAGATTCTTTGTTCTGAGATATGAGTCTCTATTTATAGACTTTATGTTGTGCTTAGAAATCTTGATCAAATCTTCAACTTGTATCTTGGTCCAATCTTCCTCTGATTCAGCCTGAGATAGAATAAAGATTTTCCCGTACCTCCCGCGCTATTAGCCCCAGATTGGCGCTAATAGCGTGGAAGTTTTATCCAGCATACTGAAGGTTCACGCTACAAGCGTGGTTCCCACGCTTATAGCGTGAGAGTTTTGAATGGCTGGCGCTACTAGGGCCAGTTCCACACTAATAGCGTGAGAGTCTCTAGATGAAAAAATTTTTCTGGCGCTACTAGCGCGGGTTTCACGCTAATAGCGTGGGGCTTCAGCCCGGTACTTCCAAATGGGCTTCTTTTTGTCCTATTTCCCTACAAAATCAAAATAAAATCAGTAACTAGGTATCTGATTGAGATTTATCAAATTAATAACAATTCTAGCCCTTATTATCCAAGATTGATCAAGATTCTTTATATTTTTGGCTTTAAATCATATATATGCTGGAGGCATATCAGAAAGCAATGGCTGAAGAATGTCTTGGCGATGTAGATATAGAGGTTGAGTCGTCGAAGAAACGGAGGAAGAATAAGAAGCAGAGAGCCCGTGCTCGCAAGATGCAGAAAGCAATGGATGAAGAGAGTCTTGGCGATATAGATGTAGAGATTGAAACGTCAAAGAAATAGAGGAAGAATAAGAAGCGGAGAGCCCGTGCTTGCACAATATAGAAAGCAATGGCTAAAGAAAGTCTTGGCAATGTAGATGTAGAGGTTGAGTGTCTCCCAAGATGATGAAAGCAATGGATGAAGAGATTCTTGCCATATATAGATGTAAAGGTTGTGTCATCTTACAAGATGCAGAAAGCATTTTCTTTCTCAATTCATTTCAGCATATGAAGAACTCGGAGGATGAAATTACAGATGTTGGCAATGTAGATGGAGTTACTGTGTCGTCGAAGAAAAGAAAGAACAAGAAGCTGAGACATGCTCGCAAGATAGCAATGGCTGAAGAGCGTGTGAAGGAAACAATTAGGTGCTATTACAAGCACAATCTTCATTTAAAGTCCACAGCCAAGAGGCCTGATCTGAAGGCCATATCAAAGGCAAGTGTAAATCCAATGATTTTTAGTACAATATTGATTGCAACTCTCATAATAATTTTTTACGTGATGATGGAGTATAGGATTTTGCTTTCCTGGTATTTTTCAATAGCTGTGATGAATTACCTTATTCATCTTTTGTCTATCGTTGTTATTTCTCTTGTAGTAATTGATGCCTAATATCTTATCAATTTATTTTTTAATTGGTTAGTTAAGAGAGGTCTCTTAGTAGCAATCTACTAGTATACTTTAATGACATAATATCTCATATTTATGTGAAATAAAGTTAATTTTATTTTTTGATAATGTATAGTCTTAAATTTATTAATTTTGTTTTATATCATTTGTTTTGATTTGATTAATTGAAATCGATTTAATTGTACTTTCCAAAAATACTGCTCTTGTTTTCTTTTAACACTATTTTCAAATTGGAGATTGTTGATAGATGAAGGATAATAATGAGATATTGTACCCTGAGAAATTCCAGGTTGATAGCTTCATCTTGTGTTGCTCTAACTGCTAGTCTTTTTTCATCTAATGATATTATCTCTCAATTCTCACAAATGTTATTTCTTATAATTAGCTTATTATATGCATGATGAATTTTTGTTGTACTTGATAATTCCTCATTTAGTGGTTTTAATTTTTCTCTTAATGACAGGTGTTGAAGTTGGGCATGAATTATACTCTCGTTGTGAAATGGTTGCAGTTGGCATGCATAGTCAATGGTTTAACGGGATTGATTTTATGTTCGAGTCCAATAAAAAAGTGGTAATGCAATTTCTTTTTGGAATGTTTTATTTGCTTACTCTAATTTGGTTGGAGCATTAAAGATCACAAATTATGCATGCTTTTATCATACAATATATTTTTGAATTGAATGTTCAATATAAATCTATATTAGATGTTTACTTTTTCTTACTTGGTTGTCACAGCACAACGGGAAAAAGCACCATTTTAGAATTTTTCGGTAAAAGAATTGTCCGATCAAAGTTGATTAGATAAGTTTTTTCAAAGTAATGCAGTCAAACATGTCACCTATGCTGACGGGACTAGTCCTCGTGCCACTTTAGGCCACATAGACAGCTCAATTACCGTAAAACTTCGGAAGACCATAACTTGTGACTCGGGTATCCAAATCTGATGATTTGTTTTTGTTAAGAGTGTTAGTCCCACATTGTGTGTGTCTCATTGTGTTAAGAGTGTTAGTCCCACATTGTGTGTGTCTCATTGTATTCTTCAATTGGTTTGCTATATAATAGAACCAATGTTGTGTAGTTTAATACAACAAGGATTACTATCAATTCCTCTTGTATCTTGATATTTAACATGGTATCAGAGCCTAACAAGAGGAATCTTAATCCGCTTAACTTAGTTCACTTTTCCATAATTTCAATATGGTTATAGAGAGATATCACCCTCCTTGAGGGATTCTCGTTGTTATTTCTTTTTCTTTTGGTTCCTTTCATCTTCTTTTTCCGTCACTTTTGCTTTCATCTTCTTTTTCAATTTGTGGTTTTCCAGATCTACGGGTCATCTCCATTGTCCTAGATCTGTGATTTCTTCATTGTTTTGGGTCATCATCCTCTCTCTACTGGGTTTTTCATCCAGTCCTGTGTCTCATTTCTTTTCTCTTTCTGTTGCAATTTTTTTTCTTTCAGATCTGTTTCATTTTATTTTTTATTTTGCATGCATTTTTCGTTTTGCATCGTCACTGATCTGTTTCGTTTTTATTTTTTATCTCTGACTGCGTTTATTCTCCGGCTGGATCATTTTTTTTTTTTTTGTTTCAGATCTGGGAATTTTCCGGCTGCGTCTTCCTCTTTTCCGGTCATCCTCTCCGACCATGTCTTATTCTCCGGTCGCATCATCCATCTCTGTTGTTCCAGATCGTTCACATTTCAGACCGTTGTTCCAGATCGTTCACGTTTCAGATCTGTGTCTTTTTATCTCCTCCGGCAGTGTTTCTCTTTTTCCGGTAGTGTCTCCTTTTCCGGTCATCATCTTCAATCGTGGCTGATTCTCCGGCCGCATTGTCCATTCTCCGACCGTGTCTTCCTTTTCTCCGGCCATTTCCGTTCTAGATCTGTGTTGCTTTCCAGATCTGTGTTTTGGTCATTTTTTTTCTTCCTCTATGATATATTTTTATTTTCAGATCTGTCTACTTGTTCTCTTTCACTTCTCATTTTGCAGGTTTGTGAAGACTCATGGAGCTCATGGAATTTTTTTTTTTCTTATGTACTGTCGGTGGATGTTATTTGGTTTTGCCATTGTTTGGCTTTATTTTGGCTTCTTATTCAGGGGAGCATTGTTCATGTTGCTGAAGTTTATTCCAGCACAGTTGTCTTTGCCGATGATAATTCCGGCTCCGAAGTTCCTCTTGAGGGGGAGCACTTTCCATGTTGCTGATGGTTATTCCAGCACAGTTGTCTTTGCCGATGATAATTCCGGCTCCGAAGTTCCTCTTGAGGGGGAGCACTTTCCATGTTGTTGATGGTCATTCCAGCACAGTTGTCTTTGCCGATGATAATTCCGGCTCCGAAGTTCCTCTTGAGGGGGAGCACTTTCCATGTTGCTGATGGTCATTCCAGCACAGTTGTCTTTGCCGATGATCATTCCGGCATCTTCCATGTTGATGTTCATTCCGACGCCATTTTTAGCACATTGTTGATTTTTGGTTTCTTATATAGGAGATTTATTTTGATGTTATGTTACTTGGTCATTTTTTTTTTGTTGATGTAGCACTGTTGCTTTTGGTTCCTAATAGGAGTATTATTTATGTATCAAGCTTGTAGCATATGATCTATATGCTACAGCTTGAGGGGGAGTGTTAAGAGTGTTAGTCCCACATTGTGTGTGTCTCATTGTGTTAAGAGTGTTAGTCCCACATTGTGTGTGTCTCATTGTATTCTTCAATTGGTTTGCTATATAATAGAACCAATGTTGTGTAGTTTAATACAACAAGGATTACTATCAATTCCTCTTGTATCTTGATATTTAACAGTTTTTATTTCACATAAATTTTCGAGATCTACGCAATGACACCTCATTTGACATATCTCATCTCCCACAAATATAGTTTGAAGATCTTCTGGATAAACGCTCTTGTGATTGTGGTACAATTGTTACAAATTTAAATTATGTTTGTGGGAGATAAAATATGTCAAATGAGGTGTCATTTCCTAGATCTCAAAAATTTATGTGAAATCAAAAAAAAAAACATCAGATTTGGATACCCGAGTCACAAGTTATGACCTTCCGAAATTTTACGGTAATTGAACTGTCTACGTGGCACAAGTCCCGTCAGTATCATTGACGGGACTAGTCCCGTCAGCATAAGTGATATGTTTGACTGCATTACTTTGAAAAAACTTATCCAATCAACTTTAACCGAACAATTCTTTTGCCCAAAAATTTTAAAATGGTGCTTTAGCCCAGCACAACAGCTATAAATTCCCATTTGCCGTGACCATTGTTTTGTCTGGCATGTATGAGGATGGTGAGGATAATGGTGAGGATGTTGTGTATACTGGTCAAGGTGGGCATAACTTGACGGTGATAAGCTTCAATATAAGGATCAAAAATTAAAGTCGGGTAATCTAGCACTCAAGGCAGGTAGGCATTTTAATGATATCTCGATACCTTTGAAATATAATAACTTATTGTTTCTTTTTAGTGGTATAATTGATGATTAAATTTGCTATCAGCTTCATTAAAAAAAAGGGAATTATGGATTGTTTTTTCGTGGAAGGTTTATGCTACTGTACATATTAATGTCTGCAATGGTTGGTACATAAGTAGAATCATGTATATTTACAAATTATAAAATTAATTAGAATTGGATTTGTTTAATTGGGTTGAAATGGTGATTTTCAACTGATGGAAGCTGGTGTTTTTATCAATATAGATGTCTAATAATGATTAATCACTATCTCCAGCCAACAATTAAATGAGAAATGATCACGGGTGCATGTGTGAGAAGATGGGAATGAATGTGCTCTAGACACAAGATATCTGAGTATGAAGGCTATAACCATGTGTGGGAAGTTGAGAAAGAGTGATGGAGTGGAAATGCTATGTAGCACCGATACTGACACGGGACACGAGACACGATACACGATACGATACGACACTCCGACACGTTAATTCCAAAAAATGTTAAATTTCGACACGTTAGGACACATTTTGATATTAAATGATATTTTTAATTTATATAGTGTGCATTATATTTGATATTCAATAATTTAACAAAAAAATAAGCTAAACTTATAATAACCAATAATTTTGCAAAGAAACATAAGATATCCCAAATATTTATATTAAACTCAATAAAATAATAATCGTAATCTAACGAATCTAATAGTTAGAACTAAAAATATAATACAATGCAACCTTTGAACTTTTTTGAGACTCTACAACGCGTGTTAGAGTGTCGGGGAATGTCGGAGAGTGTCGGACACGACACGTCAGGATTTTTAAAGTGTCGGTGCTTCTTAGTAGAAATGCATAGTGAATGTCTTGGGGGAGGGAGTTGGGTCCATTTAATTGGTCCAGAACAGGATTATATCATGCACAATTTGGTTTCATTTCACAAGAACATAAATAACCAGCCATGGATCCTTATTTTTGTTTTGGTGAACTTTTATTTTCATGCATTGTTGAAATTAGTGAAGTAATATTGTTTATGAATTATGTAATTTGTTTTGGGAATAGGTTGTCTTTGTGAAATGTTATTTATACATCTTACTTTATATTTTTATTATTTGTATTTGAGTAAGATTCCTTCTCCTTGACAGTTGAACTCTATTTGTTGTACAAGGGCACATCTAACTGACATTGATCTCAATTATATAACTGCGTTGAGCAATTGGTGCCTGTTCGGTTGATTCGTTGTCATAAATCTTCGAGCAGTTACTCTGATAAGGTCTACACTTATGATGGTTTGTAGAAGGTAATTCATTTAAAATATTACTCAAACATGACAATTTTTTAAATTCTTACGTTTTAAAAATTCAGTAATTATAATTGGGGTAGGATATTCTTACTACCCACTTTTTCTACTACCATTCCACTACCACTCTAATCACCATTGGATTAGAGGAAAAGTTGAATGAAGACAGAGAAAAATAAATAACTTTTGAATCCAATAATGATTTAAGTGATAGTGGAGTGGTAGTAGAAAAAATGGGTAGTAAAAATATCCTACCTCATTATAATTAGTAGTAAGACAGTGACGAGCAACCAACTTCCTTTATAACACTCCCTTCAATTCATAACACTTGAGGGCTTCTCTTTTCATTCTCTTGCTTCGTCTTCATCTTTCAGCTCTCCAAAACTGACTTCCAATCGAACGATTTCTCTCAATTTTTGTTCATCTTCATCATGCAAGTGCTTCTTTATTTTATTCTTTTATTAATTTTTTTTTTCAGTTGTTAGACATTTTCTTTCTCATATATTTTTTAAATTCATGTTTACAAATAGCAATAGATAAATTATGTTGCTAACCAAATTAACAATAAATTTAGGGCGTTAAATATTTTCTTGGGAAATAGTGGCATCCTTAAAATATTGGGGACAAAATTTTTTTATAGAAATTTAGATAGACAATGAAAATAAAAATAAAAATATAAAATTTATTTCAATTTTATGTGTTATGATATAATAAAAACTGTAAAGCACTAATATCTATTTATATTTATATTGGACTCTAAATTTTAAATAAATAAGTAAATAAATTATGAAATATAAAGAAACAAAAAATTTAGTCTTAGGAAATCATATAAGATAAAAATAAAATATTATGAGATATTTTCACATATTTAACAAAAATTCCAAAACTATGTACTTTATTTAAATAGGAAAATAATAATTTTTTATGGGTATTTTTATTTAATATTCATGAGAGAAATAGTTTATCATATAAACTTATTTTTTTAAAAAAAAATTAAATGATGGTGCTGGGCTGCTGGCATGTCACATGAAACTCAAAGTCTTAAACATCATTTTATATAAAATATTAATTTGATTATATAATTATAGGTTTATTTTTTTATATATCAAACAGGTGTATGAAATCTTAATGGGCCTGAATAATTTAATTTTGGATTTGAATGTCTCTATCTTCCTGCAGTTGTAACTCTAAGAATTCGAACCTACTAATTTTATATACTAATTACCAAAATTTTCTATTACTAACTTACTACCTATCTAATCACCATTGAATCAGAGAGAATGCTAAAAAGTTTTTGAAAAAAATAAAATAAAAAAATATGTTCATCCAATGATGATTAGATAGGTAAGATTTTGATAGTAAGAATATCTCTCCTCACCAACAATTACCGGGTATAGTTTTATAAACTTTGTTTAACGGACCTTGGTCACTAAAAGCAAGACCCAAAATGGTTAAACACAAGGCCCATTTGTTTTATCCGTTGAAACAACCCAACCCAATGACCCACCCTTGTGTTCTGCAACAAACCAAGGACTCAGGACGAAGAAGGAGACAGAGACAGTGAGACACCATGGAAAGGAGCAACAACGACGACGCATCAGAAATCGAGAAAGTGGAATTCGATGCTTCGGAGGTTGAATACATCAGTTATGGCGGCGAGCATCACCTACCTCTTGTCATGAACCTCGTCGACCAAGAACTCAGCGAACCTTACTCCATCTTCACGTACCGTTACTTCGTCTATCTCTGGCCTCAGCTTTCATTCCTGGTTCCAAAACTGTTCACTTTCCACTTTTTTATTATCTTGGTCTTTCTTCATTTCCTCTTTCACCGCTCAGATTTTCTCAATTTTTTATTTTATTTATTTATTTATTCTTCTGTGCTTGGTTTTCAGGCTTTCCACAAGGGTAAATGTGTGGGCACGGTGGTTTGTAAGATGGGTGAACATCGTAACACTTTCAGAGGGTATATTGCTATGCTCGTTGTGATCAAGCCTTATAGAGGAAGAGGCATTGGTAATTCTTATATTTGGCTATTCTTTTTTATTTTTTAGTTTTTTATGTGTTCATTTCCAATTTTATGATGTGGTTATTGGAAATTTAATAAAAATGTTAGTGTTATGCTACTAATGTTTGGGGTTTGGGGTTTCCTTAATGTTTTTTTCTGCAGCTACAGAACTTGTTACTAGGTCTATCAAGGTGATGATGGAATCAGGTTGTGAAGAGGTATGTATCTGTATGTAACTATGTGTACTTGTTCTATGCCAAGGTTCTGTAGTTTAGAGGATTGGAAGTGATTGTTTTATAAACCGTTTCTATCATTTTTTATCTGTATGTAACTATGTGTGATTATTGTTGAACTTTGCTGACTCGGGAAGTATTTTGTCTGAGAAAACATGGACACTATGATATAGTGCAGGACATGCCAATAACTTGAATGTGTATAATAAGAAAATATAAATTCTTTTTCTTCTTGTAGTTGCTTGTTCTTGATGCAGCCATTTACCTTGTGCAAATACTATTAGATGGCTCAAACACGACTGAAAACATTTGTTCATTTAATTTATGAATATTAAGCCAAAAAACCAAGATTAATTATCAAACATTCAAGTGTACTAGTTTACTAATATGGGTTTTATGTTTATCATGTAACATAATATAACTTCACTTTCCTACACACACATTAAAGAGGTGGGGTCCACATGTTTTTCTTTCTCTTTCATCATTCCACTTTCTCTCTCTTTTGATGTGAGAGTAGGAAATAACACTTAAATTATGTAACATAACATTAATAAAACCCTACTAATATATGCCTATATGCACTTTAAAATGTTTAGGTTTAGATGTTTGTTTTACCTACTCTATGTAATGTTGAATTAGATATTACACTGAGAATCAAGTCCAAGGTATGGAATTATGCCCTGAATGTAACACTTCTGCAATGAAATGTAGACTCTGATAATTACCCTTTCTTGTTTGTTTCCCATTTAAAGCTTGGGTCGTGTTCTTGTTTTCTCCTCTCTTCTATTTTGTTTGTTAGCAACAGCCGTGGAATGGCATATTTTTTTATTCTTCATTTTGCTAACACCCTGGTTCTTCAACTTTACATATTTTTTCCTTATTGAGTGCCAGCAACTTTTTAGGAGCTTATTTCATTTTGAAGCAACTAATCCTACTACCAACATCAACATCAACAACACCTTTATCCCAAATTAATTGGGGAACTAATCCTACTACCATGATACAATTTTGATTAATGACTTGTAGTGAAGAAGAATACTAGCACACCCAGAGTTATCTTGAATAACATCTATTTGTGCACATATCTTATGTTAAATAACCACACTTCGACCCAAAACCTTAAGGTGTTGGGTGAGGGCCTTTTTAATGATTTATATTATATTCTCTAACACACCCCCTCACGCAAGAGCCCTTTGGGCTTGAAGCGTGGATATGGCACAAGCCCATTATTAGTCTGTCTTGTACTGCACAAGCCCATTTTTTTTGTCGCCTTGTGCTTTTCTTAATTCCACTTGAAAGTGGGGGGCGCTGAGGATCGAACTCGTGACCTCGTAGTCACTAAAGCTCTGATACCATGTTAAATAACCACTTCAACCCAAAACCTTAAGGTGTTGGGTGAGGACCTTTTTAATGGTTTATATTATATTCTCTAAAGTCAAAATTGTTTATTATTTGTACTGAGGCCATACTTAATGTTTAGAATACAATAATAAGTGCTGGGAAGTCAAAGAAGGGAGCATGCTGACTCACATTCTTGTTTATGCATTTATATAGGTTACATTGGAAGCAGAAGTCACAAATAAAGGAGCACTTGCACTCTATGGTCGCCTTGGCTTTATTAGGGCTAAGAGGCTCTTTCACTACTATTTGAATGGAGTTGATGCTTTTCGTCTGAAACTTTTATTTCCCCGTCCAGAGTTGCACCCATCTCTGCCTATGATGGCAGATAAATATGAGAGCCATATGCATAGTGATCATGGTGATGCACCACTTGGAGAATGATTTGATTCCATCAATGATTGTGTATTCCCAACGAAACAAAAAACTTTTTGAGCATATTGCTCTATAATTGATTTCTCATATCAATTCTAATATAAATTTTTGTAGAATAATCCCTTTTATGTGAAATAACTATGTTTGGAAAAACTGAGTTTGATTTCCATCAAATATATCATTAAAAAGGGATTAGAAAGGGGTGATGATGAGCTTTAATTGTGACTAGACATCGACTCAAGATTAATCTTATAATTGGCTCAAAGAGTTGAGGCTTATAGGGGTATCCGGGAGTCGACTTGTCTCATAGAGATAGTTAGGGTTGATATATCAAAATATATAATTTTATTTATTTATTTCAAAAGGTTTTTCAAGTTGTAAAAAAAGTTTTTTTTTATTCACCTCAAATTAAACTAATTTAAACATGTATTGAATTGTTTATGAGGAGGGATATTCTCATTACCAAAAATTGTCATTACCAACTTATTACTTATTTAATTATTATTGGATTAGCATTTTCTCTCTTCCAAAACTTTTTAGCATTCTCTCTCTTTGATCCAATGGTAATTAGATGGGTAGTAAGTTAGTAGTGAAAAAATTTAGTAGTAAGAATATCCTCCCTCATTGTTTATTTATATGCTTAGTATCCTTTGATTTCATTCTACTTAATTTTATAATGGTGGTAAGACAAGTTACTATAAAATGAAATAAGCTCATAATAAGTTGTTGGCACTCTTTAAGGGTAAAGAGATAGGTTATAGTTATAGTTTTTTTTTTTTTTTTCATTACAATTATTTTGTCTCTGTTAGATCAAAATTAGATTAACGATTTTTCTTTGATATCATTTTGTATATGTTGATTTGGATTTGATTTAACAATAAGAAAAATTGTTAAAGAGGTTGTAAAAAAAAATTATAAATATAACCCCTCAAGAAAAAATAAGTACAATTAAAGAAGGATTTTAGCAGTTTATCAAAAAAAAAAAAAAGTATTTTAGCATAATGACAAGTGAAAAATATACCATTCCAAGGTGTTTGGGAAACAAAAATTAGAAGAGAGCAGAAAACAAGTACACAAACATATATTAAGAAAGGGGCACTATCATAAATCATAATCCAGGTTTAGTTAATGAATATTGCAGAACCGGAAATTGCAGGGGAAATTCCTATAACTTGGACCTGATTCTGACTGTAATATCTATTCATCATTAGATAAGGAACATTGTAAAGTGGGTATTCGTATATTTTATTAAACTTATACCTTTGAATATTTTATAATCAATTTTTTTTTTCTTAAATTAGTAGGACTATCAAATGTACAAAAGATAAAATGAAAACAAATATACATAAATATAATTGACCAAGGAAAGTTGACTCACTCAATTGCTGTTTGTCTGTGACTAGGGGTGAAATTGGGCCGAGCCGGCCTACAGGGGCCTATATTAGGTTAGACCTGACCTAGTATTTTTTGTATAATAAGCCGGGCTCGGACCTTAAAAAAGTCTGTTAAAAAAATTACTTTCAAAAGGCCGGGCCTATAAGCCTACGGGTCGGCCTATATTGTACTATTTATTTTAAATAAAATAAAGTAAGTATGCCTTGAAGAAAAAAAAATAATTTAATCAATTGCAATTATTTATAACTTAATTATATTCGATTATATTTTAATAGAAATCTTTTTATTTCTTATATAAGAGGAACCAACATCTCAACATGTTAGATTGTGTATATGAATATATTAAAAAAAAATTGGGAGAGGTTATACTTACTACAAGCATCATGATGTGTTTGTTGGATTCATGTAGTTATTTTAATTTACATAGTATGGATTTATTTGTTGGATCTGATGAAATATATGTTATTTAATTTGAGTATTTTGTTTTTGAAAATGACTTAAATGTATATTGTATGAGTTTTGTTATGATTCATGATTCTGTTTGGACGTTGAAATTATGATTATTGGTGTAGCAACAGAATTTGAGTACTTTGTAAAGTTGATTCATGATTCTACTTTGAAATTAAAAATTAACAAGCTAACGGGTCAAATCAGGCTAACAGTTAGACTCATACTAGGTTTGGGTCAGGTCAAATTGAAATTTTTTGACGTAGGCTTGGACTTTTCGGGGCAAAGCTTGGCCCAGCCCAGCCCACTTTCACCCCCTACCTGTGACAAATGTATGACTTACTTCGACTGCAAAAAATTTCTTTTAAAGGGGTTCTATTTCTATATTTGCTAACCCAAAAGAGTCATCGTAATTTGTAGGAGAAACATACCTTTACCCTAAATTTTTATTACCAAAATCATCAATAAAAAAGTACAAAATAATAGGAAAAATTAAATATATGCAAATATTTAAATTAGAAATTGCATTTGATGATAGAGTAAATACCATTTTTGGTCCCTGGCAATATCCACGACACCCTTTTTGGTCCCTAGCAATAAAAAGGGACATGTGGTCTCTTAAATTATAAAAAACAAGCCACATTAGTCCTTCTGTTAAATGTCATCCAACGGCCAATGTAACGGTGCACACTTGGCACGTTAGTTTGCTAACGCGGAATTGAGTAGTCCACTGTGGAAATGAGATGACGACATTTTGAACATGACTTAAGTGGATATAAGCAGACGACGTCGTTCGTTGAGTTGAGATTACTCATCCACTACCTTGAACCTTACCGTTGTTAGACATACACACTAACTTTGGTGGTTACTTGCAAAGAGCCCCAATGTTTACTGCTGAGCTTCGAAAATGATTAATGTTTAAAGATGAGGATGTAATAAAAGAAAAATGTTTATCCGTAATTTAATTAACTCAATTACTGTAATTGTAACTGTGATTAATACCATATGCAATGATAACATTACCCGTACGTAACAGGCTATTACAATGCAAGAACTTGGTTAGTCCAAAATTCACAACATGCATGCGTCTCAAAGTCCCCAATATCCAGCATTATGTGGTTGGACTTCACTTCTAGTCTTTCCATGCAGAACCTCAAGCAACCCTGAGCGTCAAGATCACTGAATGAAGAGCACACAATCAGGAGTAGCCAAATGAATTGAATATCGAATATAATAACATTTTTTCCTTTGACAAAACACCCAGCACAATAGTATATTTTAGACAAATATTCACATACATAGAGTATGTACACATTACATTCATTGGGGCATAGAGTACAATTTCTATAAATTGAAGAAAAAGTTGATCAATGGAATGCCGACAGAAAGGAAAAAATTAATAAGCACCTATGGTTCCATGGTGTTTTTGTCTATATGGCATTGGCTACGTTTGTTAAAGGATTAAGTATAATTAAGGTCCAAGAAACCAATCATTGTGTCACCGTGAAAGCAGTACACATATTGCCAAAAAGTGTCACCGTGAAAGCAGTACGACAAAATGCTTGTGGCATGGATATTTAATCAGTGTCATTTAGGAAAAGTCACAGACACAGGGTACGATTCTAACATAAAATATAGAATCTTATCTCGTTACCATTAAACAAAATTTACAGATGTTTGACATATAAAGCACTGAATACAATCAAATGGAGAAATGTGGTGCAGCTGCATTAACATCTCTTTCAGCCTCTACTTGATAAACACATAACGGATGTGACTAATTTTATGCCAATGCTCTCCTTCCTCCTTTTGGTATCGCTGCTCAAGTAATGGACAAGAATGAATATCCAAAACAGAAAAGGAGATGGGTAGACCCTCCTCTGGCAAGTACTCAAGACAAGGGCAATCTGAAATAGATAAGGATTTGAGAGATTTGAGGTGGAGAAGACCCCTTTTGTTAATTATTCTTAGCTTTGAACAATTACACAAGCAGAGATGATTAATATTGGGTGGCAGCAAACTCTCCTCTGGGAAGGACTACATTTTCAAAGTCATCACTAACACTGAATTCTTTCAAGGAATGAAGTCTGAACAAACCCCACTCCTTTCTCGAAGCAATCAGTTTGGGGCATTTATATATATCGAGGATGGTTAGACTCGAAGGCAAACATGCCCCAGGAAATGATTCCAATCCAACTCTGGACAATCATACAAATCCAGAGAATAAAGATTGGTGAAAAAGTTTAGTGCGAAAGGCCACCAGGAGGAGTACCAGCTTCTTATAGATAGTTTGTGAAGAGAATTACAGCAACGTAAATCCAAAGAGAAGCATTTTAGATTTGGACCATTGAAGTCTGTAACATACAACTCTTCAAGAGAGGCATTGTTCAATAGAATTTGCTCCAGGTAGGACTCAATGACTCGAGTTCCACTAATGGAAACTTTTTTCAAGGTGGATGGGAATTCATTTACCAAAATGCTTTCACATCTGTCAAGCACTAACTCCTTAATATTAGGAGCCTTGGGAAGTGAAGCCTCCAGCTGTTGGCAATCCCTAATCATCAATTTTTCCAAATAAGGAAGGTGTTGAGGCAGGTCACTTTTCAACATGGGACAGTTTTGAATGGAAAGCTCTTTAAGACATGGGAAACCTTCACCATCATCCAAACAGAACCATTCCTTCCAATTGGGCATATCCCCAATGTGCAAAATTTCAAGGGACCCGAATGGTACATTTGATGAATTATTGCCATAAAACTCTCCATTAATAATCTCTATTCGATGAAAGTTTATAATAGAAAGCTCTTTGAGGGAGGAGAGCTGTCCAAGTGGTGGCAAGCATGAACAGAATCGACATTCAAACAGTCCCATAAATACTAAACTGGAAAAATGACAATTCCCAAGCCAATCTGGAAAGCTATTGCCACGATAGCCTCCGATAATGAGGCTATTGAGGTTGTCATCCGGTTGGAAGGCCTCCAAGACACGCTTTTCAATTATTGAGTCAGCTTGTGTACCATAGAAGGTCAAGAATAATTCTTCTAAATGTTTCTTATCTTTCAAATTGGCTTCTGCAGCATCTGCAGGATCAGTGACATTTTCCAACCCTGAAATCTTGAGTTTTCCTTGAAGATTGTTCAGTTTCGCCAACTCCTTAATATCAGATCCACAATGCTCTCCCACAACAAAATGAGTCAGTGTCTGAAGATTGATTAGCCTTCCTATATGCTTTGGCATCTTGTTTATATCAATGCCTCCCAAGTCAAGATGACGTAAATTGATGAGTTTGTAAAATTCTGAAGGGAGCTCAGTCAAATACAGGCACCACATCAATATCAGTGTCTGTAAATTATGCAGCATACAAATGGAATCAGGCAGCCTTTTAATCTGAGTGAAAGAAAGGTCTAGATAACGCAAAAGCTTTGAATTGCTTATCTCATCATCTAGCTCCAAGAGAGGATGATATCTGAATGATAACACCCGCAAATATTTTAGTCTCGAAAATAGAGCACGTTGTACATTGTTGGATATCTTGAGGTCTCGTTTCCATATCAAACTTCGTAACCCATTACACTTGTAAATATGCTCTAATATTCTATCTTCGCCTTTTATTTTATTCGAATACCAAATGTGACGTGTCTTATCTGGGATATATTGCACTCTATCACCCTCTAGTCACAAACAAAATTCTCCTGACACTGATTTTGCTAAATCATTGACAAGATCATGCATGACGAAGTCACCTCCTGATTGTTGGAAAAATGAAATACACTCAAGATGATTGAAGAATTCATCACCCAGCTCTTCTTCACTTTTATCTGTTCTGCAGCATTTCAACAATCCTTCTGCCATCCAAAGCTTGATTAATTCTTCCTTGTTGAACCTGTAACCTTTGGGAAACATGGAACAATAAACAAAACAACGCTTCAAATTGGAAGGAAGAATATGGTAACTCAATCTCAGTGCCGGGTTAATGTTATTATCAACCCATAAAAGCCACATATCAGTCTCCAATATCTTAACCCATTGACCTTTAGAGAATTTTGTTCACAAGAGATTTCCCAATGCTTTTATAGCTAAAGGCAACCCTCCACACTTCTCAACGATTTTCTTACCAATTGATTCAAGATTTGGATGATCACTTACATTCTTGTCATGAAAAGCATGTCTCTCAAATAAACTCCAACTATCCTTTATCTTCAATTCCTTTAAAGGAAGTACTTGGATGGATTTCATGACTGATGCTACCTTCATATCACGTGCTGTGAGACAAATTCTACTTCCAGAAGATCCATAGTTAAGGGGAACTTGTAAGGCCTCCCAAAGTAACCAATTCTCATTCCAAACATCATCCAAAACAAGCAAATATTTCTTGCCCATTAATCTCTTCTGAAATTCAAGTTGGAGTGAATTCAAGTCTTCGGCATATGCTGAACCCTGAAACGACTTCAAAATTTCTTTGGTAACTCCAACAACATCAAAATATCCTGAAACATAGACCCAAGCTTTAAGTTCAAACTGCTCCTGCAACCTTATGTCATTGTACACAAGCTGAGCAAGAGTAGTCTTACCCATTCCACCCATACCCACTATGCAAATCACAGGTACCAAGTTGCCACAGTCATTGTCTGAAAGTAAAAACTTGATTATTTTCTCTTTATCCCCAGATCTACCATATATGCTCCTAGATAGATCCAACAAAGATGTGCTTGGCACTCTTTTCGAGAGATTCCCAAAAACATCACCTTCATTGCTAGCAAAAGTAACTTCTCTCAATCCAAGCGTTTCTTTTTGCTTTGCAAGAAATTCCAAGTTATCAAGCAACTCTTTGATCCTGGATTCAAATGGATTAGCAAGAGATGGAAACAAACCTCGTACCTTGCTGGTAGCAGATTGAGATCTAGCCTTCAGCTTCTTCAGCGTTGCATCAGTAGCAATCTCATCTAACAGTTGGTCTGTCTCATAAGCAACATGTTTGAGTTCATGAAGCCACATCTTCACTGGTGTGCTTTGGTACTGCTTTTTCTCTGCATCATCCAGCACTTGGTTGATAGAATTAAGAGTAATCTCAAGTTTTTTCAGCACCTTACACTGAGGAAATCAATGGAAGCCAACCTCTCGAAAGTAAATTGAAAGAAAGAAGAAAGGAATGCCCCAGCGATTAGATCTGCCATGATTTTTATGTAACCAGACCTGAGATGGAAGATTGAGCAGAAAGAAGGGATGTGACTGCGATCCACAAACTAGAATGGAAGAATAGTTATCTAATGGGTTTTCTTTGTGTTAGTGATGATGGGCCAATATTGACTAAGCGCCACCCTTTTTGCAATTGGGAAATTACGAATAAATCTTGCGTTTTATATTTCAATTCAACAACAAAAATGACATACGAGTGGTATATGAGAAAAAATTATGTGTAAAATTTACATTGGCACGAAAATTAAAGGATGTATAAAAAAATTTAAATTCTCCTGTTATATGAGAATTATAAAATTCATAAATCTTTGATACTAACATTCTACCTAGATTCAGTGAATTCTATCAACAAAAGCATTATACATCAGATGAGAGAAAAAAAATTAGCAGAAAAAAATAAATTTTAACTGATATGTTATGTTTTTTATTAGTGGAATCTACTAAATCTTTGGTGCAACAATATTACGAAAGATTTATTCCAAAATTACATTGTTATGATGCACGAGATTGATCTACTCTCACTCTAAAAAATGTATCTCTTTTTTAAAATATAAAAATAAAAAATTTAATGAACCCATTTTATTTATTTTTTAATACGAGAGAACCTCTCTCATACGAATTAATCCCCTTTGCAATTATTACATTGATTAATAAAGAATGAGGTTGCGCAATAATTTCTTCTAGTTGGGTAAGATCACATTAAAAGAGGAGAAATTTCGTTGAACCTTAGTTTTTCTTTTATGTGATGTAACGAAATAAAATAAAAATTTACACGGGAGAAAAAACTTGTGACAACTGTATGTTTAATTGTGTTTTGGTTTTTTTTGTTCTTAAAATTATTTTGTAAAATAATTATAGAAATATTTGTTTTCTGTGTTTTTTTGTTTTGAAATTTAAAAAATAAAATATAAAACAAACACAACTCAGACATGTTGTCTAAATTTGATTTTAAAAACAGGATTACCAAATGAGTTTTTTTATTTTTTTATTCTGAAAACTAGAAAACTGTTTTTAAAAACAGGAATCAAATAAAGCCATAATCTCAAGTTTCCATTTGTTTCATGCTACTCGAAAAATTTATTTCATAAAAAAAAAATAGGGTTGCCTTTTTCTGCTGTAAGCCCAATATGACGTCGTTTTAGACAGAAATTATATATCTTTATAATTTTAATTTATTTAAGGATTATAATAATTTTTATATTTATAATTTTTTAAGATTAAAATACCAAACAACATTATTTTGAAAATAAATTCAGATAACTTATCTGCAATAACTACAAAAATATTTTTCCCAAAATATAATTATATATTATGAGTTGTACATAATTATAACGGTAAGATTATATTATCTTTTCGTTACGCCAACCAACAATGTAAGAGAGAAAAAATAATAATTTTGATATTATAATTATGGGAATAACATCTGTCATTTTAAATGATATAAGCTTATATCATTTTAGATCCTAACCGTTGATTTCTGTCCATCAACGGTAAGAATTTATTGGATCAAAAGTATTAATTAATTAATAATAAATTTGGCACATTAAGTTTGACCAATAGATTATAACCATTGATAAACGGAAATCAACAGTTAAGATCTAAAAGGATATAAGATTATATCCTTCAAAAGAATGTATATTTTTCCCTATAATTATATACTATCCGCATTACATAGCTATTTATTATTATACATGAAATAAATTTTATTTTCAACAATATAAAAAAAAATCCCGTTACTTTTAACGTGTGGAACAGAATTAGTCGTTCAGAAGAAAAAAATTAAACATTTGGGCTAAATTCTGTTTTTAATTATATTTTAGGGTGAAGTGTGTGTCATTTTAAATGAGGTAAAGTTATGTCATTTTAAGAAAGAGAAAGAGATAGATAAAGGAGGAGAGGGAGTTGACAAAAAAAATAAAGATACGAGTCTCATCTCTTTATGAGAGTAAAAGGATATAAGTTATGTCATTTAAAAAGATAAATATTTTTCCCTTTATTTTAACATGAGTTAATATAAATGTATGGGACTATTTGTAAGGCGTCGGATAAATTTATATTGCGACAGCACTTAATATTATGGTTGATTAATTTGTAAGAGACAAGCACATTTGTCTTATTATTAAATTTAATTAAATTATTTATTTATGATGGCATCAGTTTTTTTATGGGTTTATCATCTATCATTTAATATTATCACAAAAAATTTCCTACACACACAATATTTTTTGTGGCCCGCAGCAAAAAAAAAAAATCTTTATAACATAACACAATCACTTTTCCTACGACATAACTATTATGAAACCCTTTTTTTATTTATAAAATGTGGCTATAAGAAGTTTACCCAAAAAAAAAAAAAAAAAGAAGGCTATAGGCCAGTATAGACTAATGGCCACCGGTTTTAGTTCTTCGCAACATTACATTAACTAATAATAATGGACAAAAACTTCTTCCACATTTGATTAAGGACAAAGCCTCCTACTATAAGACCTCATTAAATTTTAATATTATCAAGTATTGGCATGGTATTATATAAAATAATATACTATATAACATAATATCATCTAGTATTTGGTAAAACACTGTATGATACTATATAGGATAAAAATATCCTTTAATAAAGAATTATATAATTCTTCAAAAAATGTCACATGATATTAATTTTTATAAAAATTTATTGATCAGTGTGTCCAAAACAAATTAATTTTTATAAAAATGAAATTTTTCAATATTTTAAAAATTAATATATTAAAAATTAATTTTTAATATATTAAAATAATATATTAATTTTTGAGAATTGCACTTATGTTAATATACTAATCTTTTATCATGTTTTATCCCTTCTTCTTAAGCCGGATTAAGTTATACATCATTTTGATGTATTAAGAGATTCTATTGTATAAGCTTATACTACACGATAATCACACCAAATAATTGAAAATGTCATAACATATAGTATAAGTTTATAATATCACGTCGTATACGTCACATCAAACATACCCTAAAAGAGGTGAGAAGAGTCGTTAAAACTTTATTTTATGTGACGTAAGGAAATAAAATAAAATAAAATTGAAAGAAAGAAGAAAAAATCTCAATCCTCTACCGTTCAATATTAACTTGTGGTACAGACTTAGTCGTTCTAAAAGAAATGAAGATTTGGGCTAAAGTCTTTTTTGTTTTTTTAACATCAGTAAATATAGATATAAATGACCCTTTGAAAAGGCTCCAGGTTGACAGCCTGTATAGTCCATATGAAGTTGCAACTTCCAACTACTCTCTTTAATTCCCCATCAACCATTTCACCTATCCCAGTTTCCACCCTCTTTCCTATTTTATTTATTGGAATGTGTGCATCATTTTACTTTTAATAAAATGTGACTATAAACGGGACACTGATCATTTTGTCATGTTTGGACAAAAAAATTATCAGACTGCCACGCCAACAATAAATTTTGTCAAAATGACACGCGGCATAATTCGCTACATAGTGTAACGAATTATGTATGCAAGTAATTCGCTACACAGAGTAGCAAAATATGCCACGTCAGAATCAAAAATGCCACATGTCAAGTTTTGAGAAATTCGCTGCCGTGTGTAGCGAATTTCTCAAAATTTGACATGTGGCATTTTTGGTTCTGTGCATCCTGACGTGACATATTTCGCTACACTGTGTAGCGAATTACTTGCATACATAATTCGCTACACTGTGTAGCGAATTATGCCGCGTGGCATTTTGGCAAAATTTACTGTTGGCGTGGCAGTATGGTAATTTTTTTGTACAAACGTGGCACTTTGGTCACTCTCCCACTATAAACATAGTATTGGTTTATGAAGCACCCACACTTCACAAACCCTAATGTATCATGTCCGACACTTTCCGACATTCTATCACTCCCCAACACTCCAACACGTGTTATAGAAATAAAATAAAAAAGTTCAAAGATTGTGTTGCGTTGAGTTTTTAGTTCTAACTATTAGATTTGTTGGATTACGATTACCATTTTATTGAGTTTAATATGAATATTTGGGATATTTTATATTTCTTTGCAAAATTAATAAATATTATAAGTTTAGTTTCATTTTTTTATTAAATTATTGAATATTAAATATAATATACATTATATAAATTACAAATATTATTTAATGTCAAAACGTGTGCTAACGTGACGAAATCTAACATTTTTTAGAATTAACGTGTCGAAGTGTCGTGTCGTGTCACGTGTCGATATCGGTGCTACATAGGTATTGGTCATTACTTAATAACTCGTAACGAAAGAGATACTACTATTATGTACATAATTATGGGAGAAGTGTGTAATTTTAAAGCAGGTAAAGTTGTGTCATTTTAAGTGAGAGAAAGAGATAGATAGATAAAGAAGGCCAGAGGGTGGAAAAAAACATAAAAGTGTGGGTCTAATCTCTTTATGAGAGTGAATTGATATAAATTGTGTCCTTTAAAAGGACAAACACTTTTTCCTATAATTATATAGAAAAAGTGTTTCTCCTTTTAAATAATATAACTTGTGTCAGTATACTTTCACAAAAAGTGGAATTCACACTTTTATTTTTTTTGTCTACTCTCTCTCATGTATGATCCATCTCTTTTTTTCACTTAGAATTATACAATCTTACATCCTTTAAAATGATACACACTTTTTCCTAATTATATTTGTGACAAGATATCTCGTCTTAATAACTCGTAATGAAATAATTATTAGGTATATAATTATATTTGCAACAAGTTATCTTAGTCACCACTTCAAATACAAATATTTATCTAATGATATTGTGTTAGGTTTAATACTTTTTTAGCCTTTTTAATCCTAAGCTTGCACCGTTGATATAATGGCAGATCCACTCATATGATAGCAACTGCGGACATAAATTTTTGAAATTTTCTTTTATGAATGCTCTCCACCGATGTCACCTAACCAACACAATGGTTCATTTGTAAAGCAATCTTGGTAAAGAAATATGTCATTTCTTTTAAATGACACATTTCTTTACCAAGATTTCTTTTAAAACTTCGTACCTTATTAGTTAATTATAAATATTTTTTTTTTGGTAAGCAGTCAATTACAAATGTTACTTTGTCCTTTTTTGGATGAGAAACATAATAATTTTATATTATACTAAGTGACTATCATTCTTTTTTTTTTTTCGAAAATAAATTAATATGAGCAAATAGTTAAAAAAATTGTTCACGGTGAAATACCAATAGAAAAATATTTAAATCAAGAGACAATCTTAAAGCGACATGAAGATTGGGGTTCCCATTTTGGTAGTTACAAGTATTTTTTAATGCATTTAAAATTTTATTTAAAAAATAAATTCGAGGGTGCTGCCCTCGAACCCCGCCACTAAATATACAAACATAAATAAAAAATTTTGAATCTGCCATTGGATATATATATATTTATTTTAAATTTTAGGAGTGGGGAAGACCTTGATTAACAAAATCCCCTAAATCGCGTGCCTCCAGATAATCCTTTGTCCATCTACTCATTACTAACATATGTTGCTTTGATCATTGATGTTTTATATTAATATAATTTATTGAATAATTCTTTCATCATAAAAACTACGAGAATATCACCAAATTTTGAGTGCACTAATTTTTTTTTATAAAAGCAATATTCATATATAAGACTCTAAAATAAATAAAAAATTATTATAGCTTAATACAATATGTGTCATAATTACATTATATATTAAACGTCATAAAAAAAATCACCACTATCTATATATTATGTTTGGGTGTTACTTTTCTTCGGCAACAGTAAAGAAGATTTGTCTACAACTGAGACAAATTTAAGTGGGGCCAATCTTTAAAATCAAAAAAATAAAAATAAATAAAAATGCATATTTGTAAATGTGAGGGGAATAGTAGAAGGCATTTTCAACATTTTATCCCTCATTAATTATTTAAACTATTTTACCCCTCACTCAGAACTATCTACCAATCGGTCCATCTTTAGTCGATTAAGCCAAAAATTTAACCGATTAAATGGTCAAAATAGGAAAAAATCGTTGACTTGAAGATTTAGTCGATTAAATCTCCCTATTTAGTCGATTAAATTTCCCTATTTCTCCTGATAAAGAGGAAAATTTAATCGATTAAGTTGAATATTTAATCGATTAAATCTTCAAATCAACTATTGATCAGTTTTGACATTTAATCGATTAAATATTCAACTTAATCGATTAAAGAGTGACAGATTAGTAGATAATTTATAATCAGGAACAAAATGATTATTAAATAATTAATGAGGAGAAAAAGGTGAAAAAGCCAAATGGAGAAAGCAATCAAAGATTTATCTAATGGGGCGTTTCTTTGCATTGTGATGATAGGCCAATATTGACTAATTACCGGTATTAGTTTTTCTGCAACATCACACGTTAACTAATAATAATGGAAAATGATCAAGCTACTGCTGTTATAAAGCATCAAACTGCCTCTGTGATCAAATCACGTTCAACTAACTAACCATGACAAAAACAATAACAGGTTAATATCCACCTCAGCAAATGGTTAAGCTGAGTCATTAGGAATTAGTTATTTTCTGTTTTCAAGATTAGTTAGTTAGTTTCTTTATTAAGATCATGGGATGTATATATATTCCCAGTTTGTATTTTTCATTCATTCAATACAATCAGTGCAATTCAGTAATGGAAATTCTTTCGTTTTCTCTCAACATCAACAACCACTTAGTTTGATTTGAGGGTTGAATTAAATTAGTGTTCTTATTGTAAATTGTATGATTCTGTTCTGTTCTGTTATTTTTTTCTATTTTTTTGTAATGGTAAAGCATTGTTATTGGATTGACAATAGTAGACAATGATGAAAATGTTTTTTTTCCTTTACTATATATGAGTTTTTTGTTAGAATGATTACAGCAATTTTCTTTCTTTTGTGTTTTGTGCTTTATTTTCTTTTCTGGAGAATGCATAATTGATATTAATCACTTATTGTTGATCACATTGACCTCTTTGTTACTATGTTAACATGAAATAGAACCTGACATCTCATTCATTAGCATGAACAATGGTAAAGTGACGTTTATTATAACATCTCACATTTCTAAGTTTAAATATTAATACATTAAATGAGAATTAAAAGGAATGATTAGTGAAAATTCTGAAAATTATGCCAAAATACAAAGAAAGGGTAAAATGGTAAATTAGCCATGCACACAACCCTAGGAAGGAAATTGAGTAGAAAGTCTCAGATGATAAAAATAACCCTGGAAATGGATTCAGAACGAAAAATTGAGTGGTTAGGCAAGTTTCAGAAAATTCAGTGAATAGTATTTTTACCGGATAAAAATATCACGGTACGATTGCACCGTAAAACGTGCCAATTGAGTTTTGAGCTCTAGGTTTTAAATATGAGTTGTAAATGGTTTATAGAACTAGGGAATATGATTTGTGATAAAATTTGATGGAAATAAGGACATTTGGGGAAGCGTGCCAATGGCGCGCGCAACACCTTAAAACAACATTTTCTCCAATCGACCGGAAAACTCCAGATTCATCTGATCAAGTATAATTAAAGGAAAATGGTTAATGTTAAAAATTAGAGTTTCTAAATAGGTTGTGAATTTATGGACATTTAGTGGAATCAGAGGGAGATTAAAATAAGTTTAAAATCGTGTGAGGTGGCGGTGGGACCCACCCCACTTAAGTGAACCTTGCCACATGGCAAAACCACCATTACATCATCATCTTCCTCCCCTCTTCCCTTAGAAACCCGCGGCCAACCCCATGGAATTGCAAGTTTGCCTTCAAAATTTCCATCCTCCATTACTCACTCAAAACTCAACCAAATTCATTGATCCTTGACTTGAAACTTAATGGAAATCATCTTCTAAACCCATTGGTGGTACCCTTGAACCATGAAAACCACTAGATTTTGAGATATTCCCTCCCCAAAGCTGCGACCCTTTTCTTTAGATTTATGTTCTTGGTGGTGATTGATGCTCCAATGGTTGAGTATGTCTAGGAGGAGCCTTGTGCCTAGCTTTGGAGTAAGTTTCTTCATCATTTCCATGGTTGGATTTTCGAATTTGTTCAAGAACCCTGGACTTTGAATTTGATGATTTGTGTTGTTAGAGAGCTCAAATGGAAAATGTGTATTAGATGATAATGTCTTAGAATTATGTGTTAGAGCTAGAAATGCAATGAAAATTATTGGTGAAAAATATGATTTTGTAACTTAGAAAAATTTTGATGGTGTCATGACTTTGAGTTTTGAAAATGTGTTAGGATTGTATTGGTGAGTTGTTGTATGATTGTATGTTGATATAGGAATTGTATGAGGTGTTGAGTGGTTAAAATTGATCGAAATTCCTTGGTTTGGCATTGAGGTACAATTCGGCCATTTAGGGAGAATTAAGGATTGGATGTTGTTGACATTGCTTGGTGTAAGAACCTGCACCGCTAATTAAAGTAATTATTGAATTAATTATGATAAATTAGGAAATGATTCCATAATTGACCTTAAAAATTATTATTTGGCTTAAATAATTATAGTAAGTGAGTAAGAATGCTGAAAGTCACTTTTCGGAAGAAAAGCGCAGATACCGGTTCTGCTACCCGGTATAAATGCGTACTGGAAAAGTATCCCGGAAAATTATAACAAGTGCATGATAATTACTAGAATATTATGTAGGACTTATAAAACGAGTTTCAAGTCAAAATGATGTGATCTGATGCCAGAACTGATACTGGCTATGGAAAAGCGCGTACCGAAAAGGTGCTCCGAAAAATAAAATAAAAATATGAAGAATCTTAGAAAAATGTGTAGGTTAAGATTCCAAAGTCTGGTATCAAGATCTTTTGCGTAGCTATTAACGTTAATACTGCGCGTTAAGTGACCAATTGCTTATTTATATGCACACTAAGGGCACAAAACCCTAGGCAGCTGCATTCCTACATGAGTCTTGGGCTGGTCAGCTGCTGTGCACTGTTCCATTGCTCCTCTCCTTCCATTTCTTGGCCAAGTCATCACCTTTGATACTTGTTTCATCATTGTAAACACTTGGGAAGGGTGAGAGTTAACCTTGAGGCTGCATTGTTGCCATCTTTCTGAGTTAAGAGAGCTGTGTGGGCTGAGGTGTGGGGCTGAGTTTGGAGCTTGAGTGGTGGAAACCTTGTTGAGGACATTTTGACCTTCAAAGTGTCATCTTGTGATGCAAGAACCCACCTTGGAGGTGCCATTTTCGTGCTCCTACTTGGTCTGAGTTTGAGGAGCTGTTGGTGAGCTCCAATTGTCCTCATTCCCCTATTTTTTAGCCTTGGTGAGTTTTACCAACCATGACCATGAGTTTAAATGCTTAAAAATGGAACCTTGATGCATTTATTGAGCTAAGTTGATAACTTAAGGGTGGGGAAGGTTAAACACACCTAGAAATGCATGTTTAAGTGTCTATAATCGGTTAAAGTTGGACCCTTTGGACTGGATATTCACGAAATGCAGAAACTGCATTCTGTCGTGAGATATCCGGATATTTTTCGAACAGATATCCAGATATTGATATCCGGATATGAGATCTGGATATCCGGATATGTCCAGTAAGATATCCGGATATTGCATATCCAGATATGCCCCAAGAAATATTCGGATATTCTGGGATTTCGAAGAACAGTAGCTGTGCTATGTGAACAGTAGGCTATTAGGGGTATGTGGACCCTAGATTAAGGAAGTTGAACTTCTGTAATTAATGAACTAAGTCTGAATCATGTGATTAAGGGCTTATGGCTTTGTTGGAAGCCTTAAGACGTAAAACATAAAGGAAAGGCGTAGTCTTTAAGTTGTATGCTTGTGATGCATAATTAATGATATATTATTGGTCCATAACAGATTGTGATACTGCTATGTTTGGACTTGAGAGTGGTTGGACTCTTGGCTTGGATAGCTAGCTTGCAAGGTAAGCTTTCGTGTCCTCGGTTTAGCCATGTTATGGTTCCACCATGTCCCATGGGGATGTGGTTTATGCATGTTGTGTTACATGTTTTGATATGCATGTGGTGTCCACCTTTACGGTAAGCCTGAGTATGTGGTACATACGATAAGGTGAGGCTGTGGGTGAGGTGCAAGCGGTGTTCCTTGTACTCATGAGGGTTTAGACGTATTCCTCCATTTCTCTGGCCAGTAGATAGTATAAACACACATGGCACGAATATCTGTTGCATTGCATAGTTTTGGAACTAATATTGGAAATATTGCTTTTGAACTTATATTGTACATGTAAGTGAGCTTGGGGCGGAAGATCCTTGAGGAGCCCTTGTCTTACTGAGATTTCTTGTTTAGAGATCTCACCCCACGTATGGGGACGCTTATTTCAGGCTCAGGTAATGTTGAGGGCTCAGGTGGTAGGAGGGTAGAGCTGAGTTAGATATTATTGTGATATGCTGACATGCTGGATGTTGACTGCTGTTTATGTTTTCTGCTATGGTTATGTTATTGTCTGTTGAGACTATTGTGGGGCATTGTTGCCTTATTTGGTGAGCATGGGGATTGTCCATGCCACATAGACTTGTTTATGTCTTCTGTTAGTTAAAGTTGTATTAATGTATCAGGATTTTGGTCCAGGCTATGTGTTGTAGTCCTGTGACTTAGATACTCACTTTATATTTATATATGAGGTATTTCAGTTAGTTGTCTTGCAATTTACATACAGGCATTATTTTATGAAATTGATTAAGTAATCAAGTTGGCTAAGGTTAATGACGTCATAATTGAATTAAAGAAAAAGTTATTCCGCATTTTAATTAAGCGTGATTTAATACGATAGTATGTTAACAATCCGGGTTAACACGGGTTGTTACACTTGGATGATGTATTATGTGTTATATGGTAATTAGATGGGTTGTGTGGTGGATTGAAGGTGGGAGAATCAATGAAAAATAATTGATGGTGTTGAAAGTCATAAAGGATCCTAGAGTGAAATATTAGGCAAAACGATGTTTAAAAGACGTAAAACGAGAAATGGCACTTGATATGGCCTTTTGGCAACCTTAGGATGCATAATAAAATGAGAAAGAAAATTTAGAAAAATAAAATGCAAAATTGCACTTGTTTGGCCGAACCTAATAGGGTGTGGGGGAGGTTTTGAGGTTTTTCGTATTCTGATGGAATTATCGTGTACTGATGGTTCATACATGGTTGTTGTAGGTTGCCGTATGTCGATTTGAACCCCGAAATGTGAGTCGGTGGATTGCCCTTGGTCCTGGACCAAGTAGGATTGAGGTAAGTGATTGGGACAATGCTTGTATAATTGTTAACTTGCATGTGTTCGTATGAGTTTTGAGTAATTGGGAATATCCTCTGTGTAGGCATTCTGTTGAATAACGAGCTCGGAGAGTATATTGCTGTGGAGCTAAGTGAATAGGGTTATTGAGGTAACCTCTTGGTACTGGGGCTTGTTCCCCTTGTGTATTCCACCATACCCGTTGAGGGTGATGGTAGGAAATGTATATGAGTAGTATAGAATAACATGATCATGCATGTAGTATGTATGTTGGTACGTAGGTACCGAGTCTCTGACCAGTAGACAGTCTGCCTTCGGGAGTTTCGGACTTCCACTGGATAGGTCTCCGAGAGGGAGTTCCAGTTGACCCAGGGTCGTGGTGTGTAATCCGGATAGGAGCACACTAGGAAGTCTCGGGTGTATATGGATGGGAGAGGTACCTTGGTTGTTGTTCTAGGAACACACATTGGATGAGACCCATAGGCTTATATGCCGAGCCATTAGGCAAGACGTTACGTGGTATTGGTAGCTACCATTCCAGCTTCGTCGTATTTTATATCCCGATATTCCCCAGTTTCTCTAAATCCCTTGCTATATCCCGTTTTTCAAGATGTTGTTTTATATTATTTATATGCATCGAAGTGAGCCATTAGGCAGAGTTTTCTCCAGAACCTCTGGGTTACTGAGATATATTCGTATATCTCACCCCGTCTTGGGGACTTTATTTCGGGAGGTAGCAGTGGCGCAGGAGCGGCGGGCAAGAACCCCGTAGGATGAGTGTTGGAGGACATTTTTATATTTTGCATTTTGGTGGCCATTGGGCCTAGGCTTGACTTGGGGCATGAACATTTCATATGTTGCTAGGATGAGATTTATGTCATATTTGTTCATGTCATTTTGCCTAAGTCTAGTTGTATATTCGTTCATGTTTCAAGTTGTAATTTAAAGTCATGAAATTGTAAGTTGTAATATTTTGTAATTGTACATGGATACTTGATGTAATATGATGGAAGGGCTTTATGCCTATTTTAGTATTATGATTATGGGAATGCTTAGAAAATGCATGTAAATGGACTTTGATGATTAAAACGTATTAAGTATTAATCAAGTGAGCAATATGATATGAATTGTGTAATAACTATAAACTGAGTTGGGTTGTAAGTGACCCAATGCATTTTTGGTCCTTGTGTGTGCCACCCATTGAATATTAGGTGCATTTGATGTCTTAGAACACATTTGCAATTTGGGGATTTTTGTAAAAATAAATGAAACTCTGGTGAATTTTCTATAGAATTGGCAGAATTTAGGTGAACTTCAGGAGAGCATATCTCCCTCCATAGGGGTCTGATAAGGAGGTTCCATACGCCATTTTGAAGGTGGAGATGTCCTCTGTCCTATGGTAAAATTTGAGAGAATTTTGGGTTGAACTCCGGCTTTGAGAAGGCAGAGAGTGCAGACTGCCCAATTTCTCACTGAACTTGTGGCAGTTCTGGACCGGTTTTGGGAAATCAATTCTCGTTTCTTTTCTTAGTCAAATTTAGTGTATGATATATCAAATTGAAGCTTGAGGTGTCTAGTTTATGTTATAAAAATTTGAGAGCAATTTATTGAGTGGTTTTTCTGCAGTAATTCGTGGAGTGAGGGATGTTTGGAGCTATTTTTCAAAAATTCGTATCTGCATGTGTCTAATATAACATACTAAAATTTCAAGGCAATCAGATAAGAAATGGATTTTTAGTGTATTAAATGGTGCAAACTGTTCATGATGGAAATTATGTTGTTATTTCGGCCATATTGAGTAAAAAAGGCTTGGAAGTTTGTTGGCTTATGTTTTAAGGATGTTTGGTGCTAAATGAATGCAATAGAATAAAAAAAATTAGTTTATTCATTAGTTGAAAGCATAGAATGCTAATTGACACTTTATGTGGTCATTAATGAAAAATAAAGTTAAAAGTTATTTTCAGCAGTCTTTGATGAAGAATGGATTGCATGAAATGCATGGTAACTTTAGAAATACCATTCGGCCACCTTGTGGTTGTATGATCTAGGTATGGTTTTTAATTTAATTAAGTGTTTGGTTGTATAAATCAAATAAAATCAAGGGTATGTTATGTATGGTGAAAGTGTGAAAATCTAAGTTAACCTGAAGGTTAAGTGAATTAGGTTAAATGTGTTAATATGTACGACTTTAAGTATATGTCTAAGTTTGAGTATTGACTTGTGAATTGATATGAATTGGCATGAATTGATCAATAAGAATATGCTAAGGATTATGTAAACTAACTTGGACATGTATTTTGATTACTATTCAATTGAAGTAGCTAACGGTGGGGTTACCATTCTCATCCTTTTTGTGGTGACGAATCTTGTATTTGTTCCTAAGAAAAGGAATTTGTCCATTTTTAGGGGACTCGAAAGGGGGGTGGAAACACATAAGAACTCTTGCATGGAAATCGAAAAATAGATGTAACTCCAGTTACTTCGGAAATGGTAAGATCTTTGGTGCAAGAACGCAAAAAGAGGGGTTGATCCGTATCAAGAATTTCAAAATACGTATGTACGTAAAAGGATTCTTCAAGTGTAAGTAATTATGTATTGACATAAAGATCATGTTTGAATAGGTGATCTCGACGATTATGAATATACGGATAACTGTAGTGACGTACGAGCAGGGTTTATAGAAAAGCTAGTTTCAGGTAAGCTCCTTGCAATATATATATATATATATATATATATATAGAGAGAGAGAGAGAGTAAAATTATTTCTCTAGCGGATAATCGTCCAACAATAAAACTTACATGAATAATTAATTATGACTCCTTGCATTTAATGCTTTCATCCACCTTTGTATATTTATGATTCTCCGAAATTATTTGTTGGACATCAAGCGACGAGAGAAAAGTAAAGCCCATATATATATATATATATATATATATATATATATATATATATATATATATATATATATACACACACACACATATATATATAAGGCAGGATACTTTGACACCAGTGTCAAATTTAAAGTTTAACACCTCATCTGAGAGCAATTAGATCAAAAAGATCAACGACTCTAATTTGTAAACATGTGACACCTTTGATCTTTTTTATCTAACAGCTCTTACATGAGGTGTTAAATTTCAAATTTGACACCGGTGTCAAAATTAAAGTTTGACACCTCATCTGATAGATGTTATATCAAAAAAGATCAATGACTCTGATTTGTAAGCATGTGATCTATTTTGATCTTTTTTGATCAATGACTCTAATAAAAAAGACTATTGATCTTTTTTGATCTAACGACTCTCAGATAAGGTGTCAAAATTTTTTACCCTATATATATATGTGTGTGTGCATGTGTAACACCCTGTTACCGGACCGATGTGTTAACATCAAATATGATATTAAGTGCAGTTACAATCACAGAAGTCATTTGTAATTACGGGAAATTTTTTTCCTTTTTAAAATTCGTTTATACCTTTAAAATAACTGTGATCATAACCCAAAAATTTATGCGGAATTATTAATAACAAAGCCTAATACCATACAATTTTTCGATTAAAGGTTGCTAAGTGGTTCCCACAAACCAACAAAGCTTAAGACTCGTTCATTCCATTTTTGACACTAAATGCCCTAATCATTTTATGTACCCCAACAATTTTTATTCCTATCAACTGCTTCTCCTTTCTTAGCATGTTATAGATCTTTCCTTTAGCTTCATGTGGGTTCAAACCACGCTCAACTCGGAGCACCGGAGCTCAAGTTCCATTTTTTTAAAACAAAGCACGTAGTATCCTTCCTGCAAACCGGCGCAAGGCCGCGTCGCTGTGGCGCCAAGTCGCGCTGATTCTCTGGAGATTGGCCCAGGCAGGAA
Source organism: Gastrolobium villosum (assembly GCA_032173675.1). NCBI lineage: Eukaryota > Viridiplantae > Streptophyta > Magnoliopsida > Fabales > Fabaceae > Gastrolobium > Gastrolobium villosum. The sequence goes on along the minus strand of JAVKPL010001949.1, from coordinate 33,678 downwards.
TGCATTTCCAAAAGCACATGGGACAACCAGCGTGGACTCGTGCCGCTACGGCGCAAGTTGGCGCCAAGTTACTGGATTTTGGCCTAGTGCGAAATCAGCACCTGAGCAGGGACCCATTGGGCAGCCTGTGTTCCCTGCCTTCTACAGACCAACTCCCAACCCGAATTTCCTCAAATTTTGACACGAGATAGAGGGCCTCACAAGCTTCAAAATGGCGTATGACACGTCCTTATTGGACCTCTGTGTAGGGAGATATGTTCTCCCAAAGTTTGCCTAAAATATGCCAATTTCTAGAAAATTCGCCAGAATCTCCTTTGTTTTTCCAAAATTCCCCAATTTTGTCAATGTGTTCTAAAACCTCAATGTACCTAAAAATCAATGGGTGACACACACAAGGACCAACAATGCCTTGGGGCACTTACAACCCATCACGGTTTATTTTACTTATACAATACGTATCATAGTACTTTCTTTATCAATGCTTATTACGTTTCAATCATCAAAGTCCAATTGCATGCATTGTTAATCACATAATCAACTCCTAAAATAGGCCTAAAGCCCTTCCATCACATTATACATGTCTCAATACAACATAGGTGGCCATGGACAAATCTCATGCTCACTCAGAATATACATATAAACCAAAGGTATAATTATACATCAATTTTGAAGGACTTCACATATACTCATGAACATATAAAAGCATGGCAATATCAACATGCAACAAGTTCATAACTGTTGGATAGTATTTTTCAAAAGAAAGAGTTATTGTTCTCAGGGAACAGGTTGAATTAATTTCCTTTTTATTCTATTCCTAAATTCTTTTTCAATGAAAATTTTAATTTCTGAATTGTAAACTATGTTAAGAACAATAAGAACACGTTTATAAGAGTAAAAATGAATATTAAAAATTCCATAATCCTGACTTCCATGACTTTTCCCTGAAAATCGCATGTCTACGTTTTAACTGCTGTAGCACCTAAAATTGCTGGAATCTGACTTTTTGTAGAACCACACTAAGCCTTCCCAATTGTAGTTTGTGAAATGATTCACATTAATCCCTTAATTTTGAATCATTTTACTGATGACTTGAAATCAGATTCTTTCCTAGATTATTCCTAATCTAGAAAACTTGAATTAATGAAATTATGAACTTCAATTTCCCAATACAAGTTCATGCAAGAATCTTGTCCATTCCCATGGAACTTAAACCAAAAAATATTCACTACTCAAACATCAAGAACATGCACAACAATGGGTACTCATCATCTCCATCAGAATTTCAAAAAAAAGATTTAGCAATGCATGTTGAAAAGTAAAACTAAAATAAAATCTGAATTGACAGTAAACATGATTTTTATTCTCAAAAGAAAAGAAATCGTAAAGATAGAAAGTACAGACCAAGATGTTCTTCAAATTGAAATTGTAAAACTACAAGAACTAAAGTATGATGCTACTGGACCAGGAATTTGCATGCAGAAGCTGATTTCTCTTGAATCCCTTCAAGAAGATGTCTTCCACTCATGTAACTCCAAGAAAAACTAAGCGCTCAAAGAAACCGTAAAAACAGATGAAAACTAAAATTGAGTTCTCTTAAAACTAAAAAACTCTTATTCTAAAAGTATGCGTTCCCCCCTCTTTTAACATAGAGACTCTTTTTTTTTCTAAAGCCAATTGTTGTCCAACATATTAGAAGAGTATCCAACGGTTGTTACTTTTCCACCTCATCTCATCTTTCATCTTTTCTTGCCAAGTGTCCTCTTTTGTGGTAAAAAGGTGAAAAATATTAGTGAAAAGTTAAAATTCCTTTTTCTATCCTTTTTTTACCACTTGGGCTTACTTCATTAATTTCAGCCCACTTTTAACTGCACTTACACAAAATCAGCCCAAAAACTATAGAAAAATTACCACTAAATTAAGTAAAAATTAAGCCTAACAATAACCTAAGTCCAAAATATTAAACACTATGCTAGGTGTATCCCATAGAATCCTCTAACATGTTATGCCCTCCATATGCACCTCATGCTCCACTCCTCCAGGCTCAACATAATATGAAATGATGTCCCCAAACGCGGGGTTAGATATACAAATATATCTCATTAAACCAAGGGTACTAGAGGATCACTCCACCCCATGGCTCACTCAATGTGCAACAATAACATAGTATGAAATGCATAACATACAATATCACAAACAACTGGGCACAATCCAAGAACATCCACATCAGGATTCCGTTCAAGGACCCCATCATATAACTCCCGGAATCTTCCTGGTGCCTCTCCCATGGTTGAGACGACCCTATGGCAAAACCCAACTGGAACTCCTCATGAGCCCCATCCCGCGGAAGTCCCACGTTTGGATCATCCTGGTACCGCTCCCAGAGTCGGCGCTACGGCAAAACCCGACCGGAATCCCCAAAGCATATCTCCAGTGGAAGTCCATACCAACACACATCTACTGGCCAGAGATCAAATAATTCACACACAACATGCTCCAAGCATGTCACACAATCAAGCAACAATGTATGAACATACATATTCACACAATGTTCAAAGACACAAAATCCAACCACAACCTTCCACTAGGTGTGGTGGAGCACACAAGGAACTAAACCCAAATTCCAAAGGTTTACCTCAACTCCGAAGCCAATGCTCCACAACGTAAGCTCCAAGCTTAATCCGCTTCCATAGCGTCCGTGAGAGGCAACCCAAATGCAAGGCACAAGGCTCCTCCTAAACATACTCCACCATTGGAGCACCTAGAAGCTCCATGAACACAAATTTCCAACTATGAGCCGCGGCCTTGAGGAGGAAATTTCTCAAAATATAGCTAGATTCAAGGCTTAAGAACACTACCAATGGGTTTAGAAGATGATTTCCATCAAGTTTCAAGCCAAAGATCACTTGATTTGGTGGAGAAATGACCAAGTTACAAGAAATGAAACTTTTCTCAAGCTTTGGCCATGGAGGGGGCTGTCACGCGGGAGAGAAGAGAGGGAGGAGAGAGAAGTGACATATAATTGTGACTTTTGAGTCACTTAAACCATTTGTGGGTCCCACATGCGATTTAACTTTAATCAATCACCTAATTTAAACCACAATTTTATAACCTATGTATTTTTCTCATTCATGTCATATTTTTGTTTCCTAAAAATACTGATAAAAATTTCACACTTATCAGAACAATTATTCCGCAGTATTTTTACACCGGTAAAATCACTATTCATCAATTTTTCCCAAATTTGCCTATCCACTTGATTTTCGTCTTGAGTCCGTTTTTGGCATTATTTTTTTCATTTGAGGTCTTCTACAAAAATCTTCATGCCTCGGGTTACGTGTTTGGAAATTTACCATTTTGCCCTTGGTACGTATTTTAATCCCAATTTCAGGATTTTCGCTAATCCTACCATTTTAAACCACATCATCTTATAAAAATATATATTTAGAATTGTGAGGTGTTATATTCACCCCACCTTTTTGGAATTTTATACGCAAAATTAAATTTTCCTTACACGCTAACTCAGGATATAGCCGGAGAATTTTATTCTCCCGTTCCCAAGTAGCTTCCTCAGGTGTGCGGGCTTCTCACTGAATCTTTAACATTGCATTTATCTTGCTTCTCAGCCTTTTTTCACAAAGGCCAAGTATTTCAAAGGGACCAATGAGAGTCTTCAGGTCCTCCCAAATTTCAATATCATCCGGTATCACCACATGTGATCAACCGGAGCATACGTCGCAGTTGGAATTTCCTCTACTTTACTATTTCATTTTCACAAGTTCGGTTTATAATATCTTTTGGAATTTACGCTAACCTGATTAGTTCATCAACCATTATAGACAAAGGATCACATCCAGTCTAGATCCGGGTCAATTCAATTCCTCACTTCCTAACTTTCAATCCTTGTCGTACATGCACATATCACCTTGGCACATTTTAACCAGCAATTATACTTATTTGAGTTTTATTCCTATGAAATATATAACTTTCAACATTAATCCTTCTCACTACCTGTTACCACATAATCTTACTTTGTGATACACTCCAGGTTTCTAAACATCTTAGTCCACACTAAATACCATTCTGGTATCTCAACAGTTCCTCAGCACAATTTCACCGAATTAATCATATAGTTTACTTTCCAGGTAGATTCAATCTCGAAGGGAATAATCCTCATTCACGGCCTTTAGCCATAAGTTGTATCTGCATGTATTTCTACTCATGTTCTTAACCCTAAGGTTCACTAACTTCGTGAATCAATTCCACTTTTCACTGCACTTGATATATCACATTGGCCATTTCAAAGCCTTCAACCACAAATACACTTATGAATTTCTATATACAAGGTCATACCTACAATTCATTGTAGCCATCTCAAGGCTTGACATACAATTCATCATTGATTTCCACGTACAAAATATATTATATTTCAATATTGTTCCATACTCATGTTATCAACTCCACATATATTCCATTCCTGTACACCACACTTTCATAATCATTTCATTTAAACATTTATGTACCATTCAAATATATTGTATCACGTCACTTGCAATTAAGTCCCGTCATATAGGGATTTTTAAAACTTACTTATCATGTCATATGGAACTAAATCCATCATTGTCGCTACTTTTATAATTCCACATTAGTGGGTATATAAGTCTCTAGGAATACATATATCCGTTTACTACAAGCACATGATCCTATATCATGGTACCTAGCCAAAAACAACATCAGCATTTTGCATTTTTAGCACCTATTCCATGATAAGTTGTATCTTCAATTACGCAATACTCCACAAGTGCCTCCATCCGTAAATCAAAACTATTCGCCTTTTTTTAACCAAGCACAATTCTATTTCCCAATTATTATCACACATTCGTACTTGACTTCATCACGATTAACCTTTCATGAAAGGCCATCAGGCCACCATTTTAACTTAACATCTCATCATCACAAGCCTTCCTAGAAGACCCCTCCTCAAATCATCAGTACTAATCCATTTTCTATTCCTTTCACATAGGGTGAGACTCCCACGATTCACTTCATAATTTCCGTAAAGCCCAAATCCATGTCACCACACTTGGCACACGCACCTACACATCCCCGAGTGCTCAAAAATCATACCTCAACTACCTTCCCATGATTCCTCACATATTATATCCCATTTGATATACTACTGTTCACTTAAGGTTACCCGATATCACATCTTGCGTTCTTTACATGACACAATCCTCTCAATGCAGTGGGTAAATACATCCTCAAGTTTAACCCCTCGAGCTGTTGATGTCCTACGGGCCCTAGGTGTAATGACCCACCGATCAGAGAATCTGTCCTTATGATTCACGCAATAATAGGTAACATACCACCAGCTGTCCCTGTGACAGGAGCATCCCCAAATTTCTCTTTTGTGCATTTACATAAGACATCTCATCTGTACTAACAGTCACACTGACACAGGGTACTTCCTTGTATCACATTCCTCATACAAGATAATAATAGTCTTCGGGAACATAATCCATACGGAGATAGCCATACACTCCGGGCATATAAGCCGCACAAAGATAACAATATTCATATTATATCCGTATATAATGGTAAAAGTTTTTTGTATAAACACATGAGGCTATCCTCATATTAGGAATAATGGTATACTAATTATATCTTACATATGCATGATTCACTATGACTTCCTGGATATGCTCCTTTCCACGAATAGTCTACTCATTTAACTTGACTAGTCATTAGACCTAGTCCATAACATAATCATCATCACATCATTCCAACATCTTTCTCATACTTCGGCACATATTTTACAACTCTTAATAGTACTAGTACTCGGTTACAGTTCGAATCCATTGTCTAATATGACTTATAGAAACTATGCTCAACACTATAGAGTAACCCATCAATCTTCTTAATCACCCCTCCTCTATGTGATAGTAGAATGTCTATTGCATTAAAATACCATCACTTTTCTCTCAATATTTCACTACGACACGAGGAGTGACATCATATACTAGTCCATGCATTCAGCGCACAAGGATCACCGGACGAGTCTCGACTTCGAGCTGAGCACGCTTGGGACTTCCAAGAGCAACACCTCTTAGGATCCAATCCACAAAGAAAAGCCCAGGACAATCTCATTAATCGCTTTACTATCAACATATATGTCATCGTGTAACTTGTACACCAGGACTCCTTAACGAATCCACTACCCGTTGGGCGTCCAATGATACTCTCAAGAGACAATCTCTTCAGATACCTCCCATCATAGGGTATCCCATGGACATCATTGTCCTTTTACCAAAGAATTTACTAATTCATTACAACACAAATATATATATAGGCGCCCAGGCCATCACAATATATATATATATATATATTGGCACTTAGGCCATCACATGATTTTCATCCATCTACTCATCAGAGTAAGTATACAGGCCATCAGGCCATTATGTATTATTCACTTCCCATTACAATTATCTCATAACAATTATACCACCTAACCTCTACCAAGGCCATTCCATGCACATTAATGCACTCATAAAGTCATGTTAAATCCCCACAAAATCACCACTATTCGACATTATAAAAGCATACTAATAATATTAGTGCATAACATTTCCTCATACTTTCGTATATTACCTTTGTTTCCTTTATGACACATTTATCAAATCAAACCATCATTTCATTATGGACCATCATACTCTCAATAAACTTTGTCTAATGCCATCTATGGCAATTTTCTCAACTTCTTATATTGTACTCTACATACATTATGATATCTTCACTTATGTTCAACCAATATTAAATCATCATGGACTAAAGTCCCATATTTCAACATTGAAGTACCTAACACATCAATGTCATAGTCATTCCAAGGTGCTCACATTCCTCAAGTCAAATTTCGAAGATTCCAATTAGTTCTACATCCAAACATCTTAATTCATTCGAGTGTATGCCCTTCACCTGAGACTTAGAACCTTCTTATTTAACCTTAATGTATCTAAACTTACATATAAGGATACCAATTCAAGTTTTCAAAATTTCCTAGGGATTCCAAGTCACCCACCATGTCACAATTATACCATTTAATCCATCTATACTCAATTATTTCAACTACTGCTCACATATAGGGAATGTTCATCAACATTATCATCATAGTATCAACTCATTTCAATCATACTTACTAACCATAAGACCACAATTCCAACTATGGTAACATTCTTCCAAAAATGGTTAGACATACCTCCAATCGTTCCCACTAAGTCCTCAATTACATATAGTTTTACTTACGACATCTATGTCCGTGGAGCAGTCAACACTGCAACCACACCCTTCGTCTAAGGACCGACATTTAGTGCGCCAGAGTTGTCACGAAGGCGTCTTATAATGGCCACACATATAACTCAAAGACATGGGCTGATCGGACCCATACCAAGGAATCACATGTGCAGTAATAAATAAGAGTCTACGTACAACTATCCAGCACTTTGCACAACCATACAATATTCAGAGTTCCCTAAAAAACTACTCTGATACCATAAAATGTAACACCCCGTTACCGGACCTGTGTGTTAACATCAAATATGATATTAAGCGCATTTACAATCACAGAAGTCATTTGTAATTACGGGAAAACTTTTTCCTTTTTAAAAGTCATTTATACCTTTAAAATAAGTGTGATCATAACCCAAAACTTTATGCGGAATTATTAATAACAAAGCCTAATACCATACAATTTTTCGATTAAAGGTTGCTAAGTGGATCCCATAAACCAACAAAGCTTAAGACTCATTCATTCCATTTTTGACACTAAATGCCCTAATCATTTTATGTACCCCAACAATTTTTATTCCTATCAACTGCTTCTCCTTTCTTAGCATGTTATAGATTTTTCCTTTAGCTTCACGTGTGTTCAAACCGCGCTCAATTCGGAGCATCGAAGCTCAAGTTCCATTTTTTTTAAACCAAAGCACGTAGTGGCACCAACTCTAATTTGCCGTTGTGGCACCAAGTCGCGCTGATTCTCTGGAGATTGGCCCAGGCATGAATGCATTTCCAAAAGCACAGGGGATAACCGGCGCGGACCCGCGCCGCTACGGCGCATGTTGGTGCCAAGTTACTGAATTTTGGCCTAGTGCGAAATCAGCACCTGAGCAGGGACCCATTGGGAAGCCTATGTTCCCTGCCTTCTATAGACCGACTCCCAACCCAGAATTTCCTCAAATTTTTACACGAGATAGAGGGCATCACAAGCTTCAAAATAGCATATGGCACGTCCCTATTGGACCTCTGTGTAGGGAGATATGTTCTCCCAAAGTTCGCCTAAAATATGCCAATTTCTAGAAAATTCGCCAGAATCTCCTTTGTTTTTACAAAATTCCCCAATTTCTTCAATGTGTTCTAAAACCTCAATGTACCTAAAAATCAATGGGTGGCACACACAAGGCCCAACAATGCCTTGGGGCACTTACAACCCATCACGGTTTATTTTACTTATACAATATGTATCATAGTACTTTCTTTATCAATGCTTATTACGTTTCAATCATCAAAGTCCAATTGCATGCATTTCTTAATCACATAATCAACTACTAAAATTGGCCTAAAGCCCTTCCATCACATTATACATGTCTCAATACAACATAGGTGGCCATGGACAATTCTCATGCTCACTCAAATATACATATAAACCAAAGGTATAATTATACATCAATTTTGAAGGACTTAACATATAGTCATGAACATATAAAAGCATGGCAATATCAACATGCAACAAGTTCATAACCTAAGTCCAAAATATTAAACACTATGCTAGGTGTGTCGCATAGAATCCTCTAACATGTTATGCCCTCCATATGTGTAATAGCCCGTTGTACACCGGTATTGTTAACATTAATTATGATATTAAGCGCAATTACAATCACAACATTTCATTTATAAAAATGCGAATAAACTTTTTCCGATTATTACACGAGCAGTTGAAAACATAAAAAGCGTAATAATTAAAAGTTGTGACCGTAACTGTAAACTCTTGTGGAATACTTGTCTATACTGTTTTTATAGCTTACTTCACTTATTATAAGACACTAAGGCGTTCCCATAAACCCACTTGGCCATTTTCAGAAGCGATTTTGGGAGGAGAAGTTGTGTTCTTGGAGCTTCCAGTTGCTCCAATGGTGGAGTATAGTTAGGAGGAGTCTTGTACCTACCATTTGGGTGAGTGTTCTTGCCTTTTAATTGGTTGAATGTGATGATTTGATTTTGAGACCTAAACCTTGCATGGTTGATGTGTGATGTTAGAGAACTCAATTGGAAAATGTGTATTAGATGATAATGCCTTAGAATGATGTATTAAAGCTAGAAATGCAATAAAAATTATTGAGGAAAAATATGGATTTTTAACTTAGAGAAAATTTGAGGTGTCATGATTTTGAAAATTGAAAATGTGTTGGGATTAGATTGGTGAGTTGTTGTATGATTATATGTGGGTATAATGGAATTGTATGAGGTGTAGAGTGTTAAAATTGGATGAAATCCCTTGGGATTTTATAGGGAACAATTCGGCCATTGAGGGAATTTTAAGGATTTGATGTTGCCCTCCATATGCACCTCATAATCCACTCCTCCAGGCTCAACATAACCTAAAATGATGTCCCCAAACACGGGGTGAGATATACAAATATATCTCAGTAAACCAAGGGTACTAGAGGATCACTCCACCCCATGGCTCACTCAATGTGCAACAATAACATAGTATGAAATGCATAATATAACACCTCGCAATTTTAAATTAAGTATTTAAAATGTTAAATGAGCGATTATGTGAAGAATTAGTGAAAATCCTAAAGATGAGGCCAAAATACAAAGAAAGGGCAAAACGGTAATTAGCCAATACACAACCCTAAGAAGATAAAAATTGAGTAGAAGGTCTCAGATGGTAAAAATAATCATGGAAATGGATTCAGAACGAAAAATTGAGTAGATAGACAAGTTTTAGAAAAAAAATCAGTGAATAGTGTTTTTTGCGGGTAAAAATACCGCAGTACAATTGCACCGTAAAATGTGCCAGTTGAGTTTTGAGCTCTTGGTTTCAAATATGACTTATAAATGGTTTATAGAGTTAGGAAATATGATTTCTGGAAATATTTGATGGAATTAACTCAGTTTGGGGAAGCATGCCAACGGCACGCGAAATCGCTTAAAATAGTGTTTTCTCCGAATGACCGGAAAACTCCGGATTTATCTGATAAAGTATAATTAAGGGAAAATGGTCAATGTTAAAAATTATAGTTTCTAAATAAGTTTTGAATTTATGGACTTTTAGTGAAATCGGAGGGAAATTCGGGTGAGTGTTAAATCGCGTGGGACCCACACCACTTAAGCCCACTCATCCACCTAAGCCAAACACTATTCATTATCATCTTCACTCACTTTCTCTCTCTTCAAAAACCGATCAGCCCCCCCTCCTTGAGCAACTTAGGGTTCCAAATTTCTCCATTTGCTAAATCCTTCATTTCTCAACCAAATCAAGTGATTTTTGTGTTGAAATTTGTTGGAAACAACCTTCCAAACACATTGGTGGTATCCATTAACCTTGAAACCCTCTCTTTGGTGAGTTACTGCCCATATACAGCCGCAAATTTTTGGGGAAAAATGGATGTTCATGGAGCTACTTGATCTTCCATTGCTTGGACAAGTCTTGTGGTAGCATCCAGCCTTGGTTGTGAGTATATTTTCATCCCATTTACATGGTTTGATTGTGATTTGAATTTGAGGCATAAACTTTACATGTATGATGTGTGATGTTAGAGAGCTCAATTGGAAAATGTGTATTAGAGGATAATGTCTTAGAATGATGCATTAAAGCTAGTAATGCAATATAAATTATTGAGGAAAAATGTTGATTTTAACTTAGTGAAAATTTGAGGTGTCAAGACTTTGAATTTTGAAAATGTGTTAGGAGTGTATTGGTGAGTTGTTGTATGATTGTATGATGATATAATAGGATGATATGAGGTGAGGAGTGGTTAAAATTGATGGAAATTCCTTAGATGTTAATTAGTGTGCAAATCGGCCTTAGGTAAAAAGAAGTGTAATGATGTTGTGTAAATTCCTGGGATGATGTTTCATGCTTTAAATGGTAATTAGATGGGTTGTGTTGTGGTTGTAAAGTGGAAGGACCAATGAAAAATAATGAGTGGTGTCATTTGGCATAAAAGAGCCTTGAGTGAAAGATTTAGTAAACGATGCGTAAATGACGTAAAACGGAGAAACGACGATTGAACTAACCTTTTGGCAACCTATGGAAGTGTAATAAAATGAGAAAGAAAATTTAGAAAAATAAATGCCTAAATAACACTAATATGGCCGAACCTCCAAGGGAGGAATGGGACGATTTTGTAGTTTTTAGCATTTTATGGAATTTGACGTATACTGATGGTTGTATATGTTTGCATAGGTTGTCGTACGTTGACTTGAACCCTGAACAGTAAATCAGTGGATTGCCCTTGGTCCTGGACCAAGTGGATTGAGGTAAGTTATTGAACCAATGCATGTTAATTGTAAATTGCATGTATTGTGTGAGTTGTAAGTGATTGGGAATGTCCTATGTGTAGGCATTCAGTGGTGTACCAAGTGTGAAGAGTAAGCTGCAGCGGAGCTTAGTGGAAAAAATATAAGGTAACCTCTTGGTACTGGGGCTTGTTCCCCTTGTGTGTTCCACCACACCCATTGAGGGTGATGGTAGGAAGTGTGTATGATTAGTGTAGAACAGCATAAGCATGCATGTTGCATTTATGAGGGTACTTATGTACCAGATCACTGGCCAGTAGATAGTTAGCCTTCGGGCAAGTTCCGGACTTCCACTGGATAGGTCTCCGAGAGGGAGTTCCAGCTGACCCAGGGTCGTGGTGTGTAATTCGGATAGGAGCACACTAGGAAGTCTTGGGTGTATATGGATGGGAGGGGTACCTTGGTTGTGGTTCTAGGAACACACCTTGGATGATACCCGTAGGCTTATATGCCGAGGACGTTGTGTGGTATGGTAGCTACCAGCCCGCTTCATCGTAGTTTGTACTCTTATATTCCCCCTTTTCTCTAAATCCCTTGCTTTATCCCGTTTTAAAGTAATGTTGCTTTATAGTATTTATATGCATTGAAGTGAACCATTGGGCAGAGTTTTCTCCAGAACCTCTAGGTTACTGAGATATATTCGTATATCTCACCCCGTCTTGGGGACTTTATTTCAGGAGGTAGCAGTGGCAGTGGAGCAGCGGGCAAGAAGCCCGCATGAGGATATTATTGGTGCATGCATATATTTTGCATTTTGGTGGCCATTTGGCCTAGGCTAGACTTAGGGCATGAACATCTGATATGTATGTAGTATGAGTTTTATTGCATATTTGTTCATGTCATTCTGCCTAAGTCTAGTAGTTTATATTATTTTAGTTATGCATCTTTTGTATTTAAAGTTGTAATATTTGGAGGATTGTAATTTAAAGTGAAGTTGTAAGTTGTAAATTGTAAGTAGGCATTGTAATTGTACCTTGATGCATGAACTATTATGATGGAAGAGCTTTAGGCCTATTTTAAGTTTACGATTATTTGTATGATGAAATTATTCATGAAAGTGAAGTTGGTGATTGAAACCATTTAAGAGTTTAAAGTAAGTGTATTGTAAAATAAATATGAACTATATTGGGTTGTAAGAGCCCCAAGACATTGCTGGTCCTTGTGTGTGCCACCCATTGGATTATTAGGTACATTTGAGGTTAGATTGTGCATATGCAAATTTGGGGATTTTAGGAAAAACAAAGGAAACTCTGGCGAAATTTCTGTAGAATTGGCAGATTTTAGGTGAACTTCGGGAGAGCATATCTCCCTCCATAGAGGTCCGATAGGGACGTGTCATACGCCATTTTGAAGCTTGTGATGTCCCATACATTGTGTCAAAATCTTGGAAATTTTGGAGAGGTACGCAGCCCTGTACAGGCCAGGGAAGTTTCTGCCCTGTTTTAGCCCTGTACTTGGGGGCAGTTTTGGGTTGTTTTGGGAAATTTATTCCCGCTTCGTTTCTTAGTCAAATTAAGTGTATATATATCAAATCGAAGATTGAGGTGTCTAGTTTATGGTATAAAAATTTGAGAGCAAATGGATGAATGGCTTAGGTGCAGAAATTCAAGGAGTGTAGGATGTTTGGAGCTGTTTCGGGGTTGGTTGGCAAATTTGCTTGTCCAACTTCAAACGGCGATAACCGGAGCAAACGAGCTCGGAACCAAGCATGTGATAGCTTTCTGGAAAGTTAATTAAGTAATAAAAAAAGATAGCAAGGTATGAGGGACTGAATTTTTACTGTGCGTCCGCAGTAATTTAGAGACTGAACCCTGTTCGAATGTGTAGAAAACGCAAAGTGTGAAATTGGCTAAGTGAGTTTATTGAACCCCTTAGTGTCTTATTATAACTAAAGTAAACTATTAATATAGTATAGATAAGTATTCCACAAGAGTTTATAGTTACGGTCGCAGCTTTTAATTATTACGCTTTTTATGTTTTCAACTGCTCGCGTAACAATCGAAAAAAGTTTATTCGCATTTTTATAAATGAATTGTTGTGATTGTAATTGCGCTTAATATCATAATTAATGTTAACAACACCGGTGTACAATAGGCTGTTACACATAACATACAATATCACAAACAACTGGGCACAATACAAGAACATCCACATCAGGATTCCTTTCAAGGACCCCATTATATAACTCGCGGAATCTTCCTGGTGCCTCTCCCATGGTTGAGATGACCCCATAGAAAAACCCAACTGGAACTCCTCATGAGCCCTATCCAATGGAAGTCCCACGTTTGGATCATCCTGATACCGCTCCCAGAGTCAACCCCACGGTAAAACCAGACCGGAATCCCCGAAGGATATCTCCAGCGAAAGTCCAAACCAACACACATCTACTGGCCAGAGATCAAACAATTCACACACAACATGCTCCAAGCATGTCACACAATCAAGCAATAATGCATGAACATACATATTCACACAATGTTCAAAGACACAAAATCCAACCACAACCTTCCACTAGGTGTGGTGGAGCACACAAGGAACTAAACCCAAATTCCAAAGGTTTACCTCAACTCCGAAGCCAATGCTCCACAACGTAAGCTCCAAGCTTAATCCGCTTCCATAGCGTCCGTGAGAGGCAACCCAAATGCAAGGCACAAGGCTCTTCCTAAACATACTCCACCATTTGAGCACCTAGAACCTCCCTGAACACAAATCTCCAACTATGAGCCGCGGCCTTGAGAAGGAAATTTCTCAAAATATAGTTGGATTCAAGGCTTAAGAACACTACCAATGGGTAGAGAATATGATTTCCATCAAGTTTCAAGCCAAAGATCACTTAATTTGGTGGAGAAATGACCAAGTTACATGAAATGGAATTTTTCTCAAGCTTTGGCCATGGAGGGGGTTGTTGTCACGCGGGAGAGAAGAGAGGGAGGAGAGAGAAAGTGACATATAATTATGACTTTTGAGTCACTTAAACCATAAGAGTGTCCCACATGCGATTTAACTTTAATCAATCAACTAATTTAAACCACAATTTCATAACCTACATATTTTTCTCGTTCATGTCATATTTTTGTTTCCTAAAAATACTGATAAAAATTTCACGCTTATCGGTTCAAGTATACCGCAGTATTTTTACACTGGTAAAATCATTATTCATCAATTTTCCCAAATTTGCCTATCCACTTAATTTTTCGTCATGAGTCTATTTTCAGCATCATTTTTGTCATTTGAGGTCTTCTACACAAATTTTCGTGCCTCGGGTTACGTGTTTGGTAATTTACCATTTTGCCCTTTGTACGTATTTTGACCCCAATTTCAGGATTTTCGCTAATCCTACCCTTTTAACCCACATCTTCATATAAAAATATATATTTAGAAATGTGAGGTGTTATAATGTGTGTGTGTGTGTGTGTTATGTGTGTGTGTGTGTGTTTATAAATAAGGTACTTTTAGAACTATAGTTGTGCTTCTCAAAGATGATAACTTCTCACAAAAAATTTCCTTCATCAATGTTAATTGGAGTTGTCCTTTTAACATTGTTCTTTAACTATGTCAAAAAAATTGCAACTAACTTTGATCATATTACAAGAGAAAGCACAAAAAGTCTACATTCAATATACTATAACTCTGTACAACCCAATAATCATGACCAGATTGCACAGGAGAGTACAGAAGGACTTGATCAAATGCACCATAACTCTATGCGACCCAATAATCTTGATCGAATTGTGAAGAGTTCAAAAAATCTATACCCAATACACTACAACGATTTGCGATCTAATCATGTTTATCATATTGCAAGACAGAGTCCAGGAGGTCCAGATCCAAGACACCCGTCCCCAAGTAAAGCTTATCAAATATTGATGTAATCAAATAAACATTTTAAGTAAAAAAAGATGTAATCAAATAAACATCTTAAATAATTTTTTTTGGGAGTGAGTTGTTTTAATTTTGGCTTGTTTATGTGTAGTTTGTTATTAAATAAATTAGTTTTAATAAATTTTAAAACATTAATTAAAAGGGAAAGATATTTTTTATCTTCTGAAAATTTGTAACTTTATTTTCATAAACCATAAAAAAAAAAAATCAATAATTCAAGAGGACATTCAAACCAATTACTAAACTCACAATAACCAACATGGCTTGCACGGGCATCTTTAACCTTTCGTCAATATATAAACATATTAAAAATCCAAAAACAAGTTGTATAAAGTAAATTATCTCTAATAATATACCGATGATAAGAGAGGTTTTCCCAATTATTATAATACAAGATTAAACATTGTGCAACGCCTTCAAGAAGCGTTCATGTTAATCAAATCATAATTGAAGAATTGTAATGATCTAAAAGTTATAATACAAGTTTAATACTCGTCAGAAATTAGATCATGGGAAAAGTGTTTATCCTTTAAAATGACACAACTTATATCCTTTCACTCTCACAAAAATGTGGGACCCACACCTTTATATTTTTTTGTCCACTCTCTCTTCTCCTTTATCTATCTCTTTCTTCCACTTAAAATGACATAACTTTACATTATTTACTCTTTATAATGATATACACTTTTCCCTTAAATTATATCCTACACATATAAAATTGTGTAAATCCCATATGAGGTCATATAAAAAGAAAAAAAATAAGGAAAAAATATAGACTCCACACATTTTTATGTGTATGTACGAGATGATTTTATCTCGTACAAAAGGAGAAACTTTACCATTAAATAATAGTATTTAATAAAATTTATTATAGCATTAATTAATAGATGTGTTATGATATAAAAGATCTACTATTAAAGAAAAGTATATATGATTTTAATATATCCGTAAAAAGAAATATGATTTAAAATAAGGTAATCCTATATTTGACCTGTATAGTAAATAATAGTATTATATTCATAAGCATTAAATGATAGCGTTAAATAATGGTAAGAATTTTATAATATTAGATTAAATTTATTGTAGTATTAAATAGTAGTACATAAAAAATAGAAGTATTTAATAATTACATTTTAAAAATTTATTGTAAAACCTGTTTCTTTATGAAAGTCAAAAATCATATGTCACAATTTACTATTATATATATGGGGCAGATTATATTTACAAACTTTTTTGTTTACAAACTCTTACAAACTACACTATATTCTTCCGGGAGAATACAAACTTTTGCAAACTACACTATGTTCTCCCGAGAGAATATAATGTAATTTGTAAAAAAATTACAAAAAGTTTGTAAATGGATACTGTCCCCATATATATAGAGAGAGTGAGAGAGAGGTAAAATCATTTCTCTAGCGGTTAAATGTCCAACAATAAATCTTACATGAATAATTAATTATGACTCCTTGCATTTAATGCTTTCATCCACCGAAATTATTTATGATTCTCCGAAATTATTTGTTGGACATCAAGCGACTAGAGAAAAATAAAGCCCATAAATATATTTATATATATATATATATTATTTATAGTTTAAAGTTAAAATTAAAGTTAAAGTTGTAAATGTAAATGTAAATGTACCATGGATATATGTATTATGATGGAAGGGCTTTAGGCCTATTGTAGGTTTATGATTACCCGTATTATGTTTTATGCATGAAATTGAAAGTTAATGATTGAAACTATAAAGGATTTGAAAGTAAACTGTTTATGTTTTAAGTGTATATTGGATTGGGTTGTAAGTGCCCCAAGGCGTTGTTGGTCCTTGTGTGTGCCACCCATTGAGGTGTCTATTTTATGGTGTAAAAGTTTGAGAGTCATTGGCTGGGCGGTTAGGTGCAGTTTATTCCGTGAAGATTGGAGGTTTTAGGCTGCTTTGGAGTTGGTAGGCAATGTTGTTTGTCCAACTTCAAACGGCGATAACCGGAGCTCACGAGCTCGGAATCGAGTGTGTGATAGCTTGTTAGAAAGATAAGTGAATAAGGAAAAAATATAACCTGGTGTTTAAGTTTGGATTTTTATTTTGTGTTCGAAGAAAAACAAATTAGCAAATCCAGTTAAGTGGTAAAAACGTAAAAAGTGAGGAATTGGCTAAGTGGGTTTATGGGAACCCCTTAGTATCTTGTATGTGATAAAATCAAGTGTATAAATAGTTAAGAAAGTCTTCCGCTAGTGTTTCAGTTACGATCACAGCTTTTTATTATTACGCTTTTTATACTTTTACTGTTCGCGTAATAATCGGAAAAAGTTTATTCTCATTTTTATAAATGAATTGCAGTGATTGTAACTGCGCTTAATATCATAATTAATGTTAACAATACCGGTGTTCAATGGGCTGTTACACGTGTTTGAACCCGATCTGGGGTTGGGTTGTTTGGTTCTTTTTTTTTTTGGTATAGGAAAAAAAAAATTATCGTAAACTGCGCTTCCGACTTTTTGTTTGTTAATTTGGCCTCCTTTGGTGGTTGAAGAGAAAAAAGAAATTAAAAGTCGGAAGTTATCTCCAAAAAAAAAAAAAAGTCGGAAGCGTGTGCTAAGCTTGAGGGCAAGAATGTGGAAAGAAAGGAGGATATTGAAAATGCAAAAATCAAACTTTCAAATTTCTGGGAAACTGAATTTTTCTAAATTTTTTATTTTCAGATATTATCGTAAACTCAATGTAAAAATCATATTTCTGAAAATCGAGATTCCCGGATAAAAAAAAATTCTCCTGTACCAAACGCCCCCTTGGGGCTTTTGCTAAAAAGAGTGACTCTATTAAGGTGAAGGAAACGATTAGGTTGTTTAACAAGCACTATCTTCATTTTATGAAATCACGATTTAAAGTGTTTATCAAAAAAAAAAAAGTTTTAAAGTTTCTCATATTGTAAGATATTGGATTATGGGAAAAGTGTTTATCCTTTAAAATGACACAACTTATATCCTTTCACTCTCACAAAGAGGTGGGACCCACACCTTTATATTTTTTTGTCCACTCTCTCTTCTCCTTTATCTATCTCTTTCTTCCACTTAAAATGACATAACTTTACATTCTTTACTCTTTACAATGATATACACTTTTCCCTTAAATTATATCCTACACATATAAAATTGTGTAAATCCCATATAAGGTCATATAAAAAGAAGAGAAATAAGGAAAAAATATAGACTCCACACATTTTTAATGTGTATGTACGAGATAATTTTATCTAGTACAAAAGGAGAAACTTTACCATTAAATAATAGTATTTAATAAAATTTATTATAGCATTAATTAATAGATGTGTTATGATATAAAAGATCTACTATTAAAGAAAAGTATATATGATTTTAATATATCCATAAAAAGAAATATGATTTAAAATAAGGTAATCCTATATTTGACCTGTATAGTAAATAATAGTATTATATTCATAGCATTAAATGATAGCGTTAAATAATGGTAAGAATTTTATAATATTAGATTAAATTTATTGTAGTATTAAATAGTAGTACATAAAAAATAGAAGTATTTAATAATTACATTTTAAAAATTTATTGTATAACCTGTTTCTTTATGAAAGTCAAAAATCATATGTCACAATTTACTATTATATATATGGGGCATGTTATATTTACAAATTCTTACAAACTACCCTATATTTTCCCGGGAGAATACAAACTTTTGTAAACTACACTATGTTCTCCCGGGAGAAAATAGTGTAATTTGTAAAAAAATTCCAAAAAAATTGTAAACGGATATTGTCCCTATTTATATATAGAGTGAGAGAGAGGTAAAATTATTTCTCTAGCGGCTAAATGTCCAACAATAAATCTTACATGAATAATTAATTATGACTCCTTGCATTTAATGCTTTCATCCAACTTTATATATTTATGATTCTCCGAAATTATTTGTTGGACATCAAGCGACTAGAGAAAAGTAAAGCCCATATATATAGGGCAGGATATTCTTACACCGGTGTAAGAGTTAGAAGTCTTACACTCAATCTTAACCATTGATCCACTTGTATCTAATGGCTTATATTACTAAAAAGTTATAGCCCTTAAATATAAGTGGAATCAATGGACAAGATTAAGAGTGTAACTTACACTAGTGTAAAATGATCCTGGCCCTATATATATATATATATATATATATATATATATATATATATATATATATATATATATAAGGCAGGATACTTTTGACACCAATGTCAAATTTAAAGTATAACATCTCATCTGAGAGCCGTTAGATCAAAAAAGATCAGCGACTCTGATTTGTAAGCATGTGACACCATTGAACTTTTTTTATCTAACAACTCTCACATAAGGTGTCAAATTTCAAATTTGACACCGGTTAACCATAAAAGTGGGTCGAATTTGAACCGAACCGAACCGCTCCATAAAATAACCGGTTTTAAAAAACTAGTTCATGAACCAAACCGGTTTTTAAAGAACCGGTTCATGAACCGAACCGGTTTTTAGAACCGGTTTAAGAATCGAACCAGTTTTTAGATTTAAGCCGTTTTCAAACCAAATCAAATTAATTTTTATAACTTTATTTTTTAATTTTTTTAATTTTTTTCTTTTCAAAAAAGGGTCGACCCGAACCGGTTCCGATCAATGACCATGATTTGTAAAAAAAACCGGTTCATGTGTTTGACACCTCTATAGCCGTTATATCAAAAAAGATTTTGTAAGCATGTGATCTATTTTCATCTTTTTTGATCTATGACTCTGATAAAAAAGACAATTGATCTTTTTTATCTAACGACTCTCAGATAATGTGTCAAATTTTAATTTTGACACTGGTGTCAAAGATTTTACCCTGTGTGTAGGGTGTGTGTGTGTGTGTCTGTGTGTGTTATATTATAAATATGGTTCTTTTGCATCTAAAGTTGTGCTTCTCAAAGATGATAACTTCTTCTCACACAAAATTCCCTTCATCAATGTTAATTGGAGTTGTCCTTTTAACATTGTTCTTTCACAATGTCAAAATAATTGCAACTCACTTTGATCATATTGCAAGAGAGAGTACAAAAAGTCCACATTCAATATACTACAACTCTGTACAACCCGATAATCTTGATCAGATTGCAAAGGAAAGTACTAAAGGACTTGATCAAATGCACCATAACTCTTTGCGATCCAATAATCTTGATCGAGTTGTGAAGAGTTCAAAAAATCTATACCCAGCACGCTACAACTATTTGCGATCCAATCATGTTTATCATACTGCAAGACTGAGTCCAGGAGGTCCAGATCCAGGACACAACGAGTAAAGCTTATCAAATAATGATGTAATCAAATAAATATTTTAAATAAAAAATAATGTAATCAAATAAACATTTTAAATAAAGAAATTTGGGAATAAGCTGTTTTATTTTTCGCTTGTTTATGTGTATTTTTTTTTTTTTTGGTAATCCTTGTTTATGTGTAGTTTGTTATTAAATAAATTAGTTTTAATAAATTTTAAAACATTAATTAAAAGGGAAAGATATTTTTTATCTTCCAAAAATTTGTAACTTTATTTTCATAAACCATAATAAGAAAAAAATCAATAATTCAAGAGGACCTTCAAACCAATTACTAAACTCACAATAACCAACATGGCTTGCACGGGCATCTTTAACCTTTCATCAATATATAACCATATTAAAAATCCAAAAACAAGTTGTATAAAGTAAATTATCTCTAATAATATACCCATGATAATAGAGGTTTTCCCAATTATTATAATACAAGATTAAACATTGTGCATCGCCTTCAAGAAGCGTTCTTCTTAATCAAATCATAATTGAAGAATTGTAACGATCTAAAAGTTATGAAAAAAAGGAAATGCAACTAATTATATTAAAACTGGGTAAAATTAAAAAGCCTGAATATTGGGTTCCTTACTTTTTTTAATGAAAACAAATAAATGAAGAAATGTTATCTAATAATATTTTCAAGTGTTTTTGTAATATGTCACATGTTAATTGTTTGTGTTATCCTAAATAGTTTCTTCAAGAGGAGCAATTACAAAATGAGCATGAGTTGATCGATCTCATGTAATGAGTGTATTAGATAAACTATGTTCGTTGCTTTGACTATCTTAAAAGATTCAAAAATAATCAAAAAGTGAAAGCTTTAATGTTGCGTGTTTGAACCCGATCTGGGGTTGGGTTGTTTGGTTCTTTTGTTTGTTGATATGGTTGAGTCTATCTTGTTAATTTGACCTCCTTTGGTGGTTGAAGAAAAAGAAGAAATTAAAAGTTGGAAGCGAGGGCAAAAATGTGGAAAGAAAGGAGGATATTGAAAATGCAAAAATCATACTTTCAAATTTCCGGGAAACTGAATTGTTCTAAATTTTTAATTTTCAAATATTATCGTAAACTGAATGTAAAAATCATTTTTATGAAAATCGAGATTCCCGGATAAAAAAAATCTCCTGTACCAAACGCCCCCTTGGGGCTTTTGCTAAAAAGAGTGACTCTATTAAGTGAAGGAAACGATTAGGTTGTTTAACAAGCACTATCTTCATTTTATGAAATCACGATTTAAAGTGTTTATCAAAAAAAAAAGTTTTAAAGTTTCTCATATTGTAAGATATTAGATTATGGGAAAAGTGTTTATCCTTTAAAATGACACAACTTATATCCTTTCACTCTCACAAAGAGGTGGGACCCACATATTTTTTTGTCCCCTCTCTCTTCTCCTTTATCTATCTCTTTCTTCCACTTAAAATGACATAACTTTACATTCTTTGCTCTTTACAATGATATACACTTTTCCCTTAAATTATATCCTACACATATAAAATTGTGTAAATCTCATATGAGGTCATATAAAAAGAAGAGAAATAAGGAAAAAATATAGACTCACACATTTTTATGTGTATGTACGAGATAATTTTATCTCGTACAAAAGGAGAAACTTTACCATTAAATAATAGTGTTTAATAAAATTTATTATAGCATTAATTAATAGATGTGTTATGATATAAAAGATCTACTATTAAAGAGAAGTATATATGATTTAATATGGGATATGTTATTCTACCTACTCCCAATTTACCTACATTTGTCTACCCCTCTCAACATCGTTGGATTACGATCTCATCTAATGGTCCAGATTGAAAAGATAAATAAAATCCTTTTCCCCTTACTTCCTCCCACATTCTTTCTCTCTCCTCCCCTTTCTCTCTGTCGATTTGCGTAATTTACGATCTGAATTTGTATTTGAGTCTAAATCCAATCAATGATTAATGGCATGATAATTCTGCTGGATGGATATAATTTTCAAAATTTCTTGAATATGACATAATTGAACATGGCAGAAATCACAAAATACAAAAAAATTAAAACCACTAAGAATCAATTCATTTGAATTAATACACTATTATAGTAACGTTTATATTTTGCTGTTGAAATTTGAAATCGAATCAACTTATTTCTTTCTTCTTCTTTTCTTATTTTTCACCTTTAAATAGGGAAAGGATCTCTGTTCTCCTTACGTTATGCCGAACAACAGACATACCCGATCCCATAACATAGGGCATCTGGATTTGTTTCTTCTTGACACATCTTTTCAATTTTATATGTAAATGCTCATAACAATGGCGGATGAGTTTGATGAATTGAGAAAAAAACTTGCACCTTTTCTTGATGTTGAAGCGCCACTGAAGAGAGAGAAGGGGAGGAGAGAAAGATTAAAATCACGATTATAAGATTTCAATTTTGAAGTAAAAATAACCTAATCTTGGTTTAATTAGGTCTTCTTCATCGCAGGGGAGGAGAGAATAAGGGTGGAGTTAGAGAGAGAAAAGAGTACAAGAGTTTTATTTATCTTTTCAATCTGAACCGTTAGATGAGATCGTAATCCAAGGATGTTGAGAGGGGTAGGCAAAGGTAGGTAAATGGAACATTTTCAGTACTACTATTCCATTCAAAATAAAATTACAGATTATAAATTCTCTGAAATACATAACTATAATATTAAGTTTTTGTGTATTAAGGGATGGGTTAGGTTATTGTGCCTACTCCCTATTTTCCTACCTCTCTCATCACTGTTGGATTACAATTTGATCTAACGGTTCATATTGAAAACATAAATAAAACCCTTTTACTCTTTTCTCTCTCGCTCTCCACCCTCTCTCTCAGAATCCACCCTATTCTCTCATCCCCTACGACGAAGAAGACGTATCCTTCCTTCTTGAATATAATTTTTCATCTTTCAAATCTTAATTTGGAAATGATTTCAAGAATTTTGCATAGACGAATCAGATGAACTCGTGGTATTCAAGTTTTGTACCTCACGATCAATGAGCATGTCCATTAGTCGATGAAGTTTAATCAACAATATAGCTTCCTGTAATGAAATTTAATCAACAATATTAGACGATCCATGAATGTGCTATCACCATCCGTTGCTTTTTTGAAATTCAGGGGAAGTCAGATGAAATTCAAGGGTACTTTTAAAGCTAGCTGATTTAACAAATTCAGAAATTTAACCAAAATTCACAGCTACAAGCGCGGCAGACATCGGCGGCGATGAAGGGCATAAAAATTTCAATTAGGCATAGCGTAGGAAGAGAGAAGTGGGAGGAGAGAGAAAGGGATCGGGTATGTCTGTTGTTCGGCATAACTTAAGGAGAACAGAGATCATTTCCCCATGTAAAGGTGAAAAACAAGATAAAAAAAAAAAGAGATAAGTTGATTCGATTTCAAATTTCAACAACAAAATAGAAACGTTATTGTAATCGTGGATTAATTCAAAGGAATGGATTTTTCGTGGTTTTCATTTTTTTTGTAATTTTGTGATTTCTGCCATGTTCAATTATATCAGATTCAAGAAATTTTGAAAATTATATTCATCCAGCAGAATTATCATGCCATTAATCATTGATTGGATTTAGATTCAAATATAAATTCAGATCGTAAATTACGCAAATCGACAGAGAGAAAGGGGAGGAGAGATAAAGAATGCGAGGAAGTAAGGGGAAAGAAAGGGGGAAAGGGTTTTATTTATCTTTTTAATCTGGATCGTTAGATGAGATCGTAATCCAATGATGTTGAGAGCGGTAGGCAAAGGTAGGTAGATTTGGAGTAGGTAGAATAACCTATCCCTTTTAATATATCCATAAAAAGAAATATGATTCAAAATAAGGTAATCCTATATTTGACCTGTATATTAAATAATAGTATTATATTCATAGCATTAAATAATAGAGTTAAATAATGGTAAGAATTTTATAATATTAGATGAAATTTATTGTAGTATTAAATAGTTGTACATAATAAATAGAAGTATTTAATAATTACATTTTAAAAATTTATTGTAAAACCTGTTTCTTTATGAAAGTCAAAAATCATATGTCACAAATTACTATTATATATATGGGGCAGGTTATATTTACAAACTTTTTTGTTTACAAACTACACTATATTCTCCCTTTTGGAATTTTTTTACAAACTACACTATGTTCTCCCGGGAGAATATAGTGTAATTTGTAAAAAAATTCCAAAAAGTTTGTAAACGGATACTGTCCCTATATATATAGAGAGAGTGAGAGAGAGGTAAAATTATTTCTCTAGCGGCTAAATGTCCAACAATAAATCTTACATGAATAATTAATTATGACTCCTTGCATTTAATGCTTTCATCCACCTTTATATATTTATGATTCTCCAAAATTATTTGTTGGACATCAAGCGACTAGAGAAAAGTAAAGCCCTATATATATATATATATATATATATATATATATATATATATATATATGAGGTAGGATATTCTTACACCGGTGTAAGAGTTAGAAGTCTTACACTCCATCTTAACCATTGATCCATTTGTATCTAATGGCTCATATTACTAAAAAGTTAGAGCCCTTAAATATAAGTGGGATCAATGGACAATATTAAGAGTGTATGTAAAATGATCCTGACCCTATATATATATATATATATATATATATATATATATATATATATATATATATATATATATATAAGGCAGGATACTTGGACACCAGTGTCAAATTTAAAGTATAACACCTCATCTGAGAGTCGTTAGATCAAAAAAGATCAACGACTCTGATTTGTAACCATGTGACACCATTGAACTTTTTTTATCTAACAACTCTCACATGAAGTGACAAATTTCAAATTTGACACCGGTGTCAAAATTAAAGTTTGACACCTCATCTGATAGCCGTTACATCAAAAAAAGATCAATGACTCTGATTTGTAAGCATGTGATCTATTTTGATCTTTTTTGATCTATAACTCTGATAAAAAAGACAATTGATCATACTTATCATACTGCAAGACTGAGTCCAGGAGGTCCAGATCCAGGACACCACGAGTAAAGCTTATCAAATAATGATGTAATCAAATAAACATTTTAAATAAAAAATAATGTAATTAAATAAACATTTTAAATAAAGAAATTTGGGAAGCTTTATTTTTCGCTTGTTTATGTGTAGTTTTTTTTTTGGTAATCCTTGTTTATGTGTAGTTTGTTATTAAATAAATTAGTTTTAATAAATTTTAAAACATTAATTAAAAGGGAAAGATATTTTTTATCTTCTGAAAATTAGTAACTTTATTTTCATAAACCATAATAAGAAAAAAATCAATAATTCAAGAGGACATTCAAACCAATTACTAAACTCTCAAAAACCAACATGGCTTGCACGGACATCTTTAACCTTTCATCAATATATAAACATATTAAAAATCCAAAAACAAGTTGTATAAAGTAAATTATCTCTAATAATATACCCATGATAATAGAGGTTTTCCCAATTATTATAATACAAGATTAAACATTGTGCATCGCCTTCAAGAAGCGTTCATGTTAATCAAATCATAATTGAAGAATTGTAACGATCTAAAAGTTATAATACAAGTTTAATACTCGTCAGAAATTAGATCATGGGAAAAGTGTTTAACCTTTAAAATGATCAAGCCTTATAGAGGAAGAGGCATTGGTAATTCTTATATTTGGCTATTCTTTTTTATTTTTTAGTTTTTTATGTGTTCATTTCCAATTTTATGATGTGGTTATTGGAAATTTAATAAAAATGTTAGTTTTATGCTACTAATGTTTGGCGTTTGGGGTTTCCTTAATGTTTTTCTCTGCAGCTACAGAACTTGTTACTAGGTCTATCAAGGTGATGATGGAATCAGGTTGTGAAGAGGTATGTATATATATGTATGTAACTATGTGTAGTTGTTGTATGCCAAGGTTCTGTAGTTTAGAGGATTGGAAGTGATTGTTTTATAAACCGTTTCTATCATTTTTATTAGGGTTTTATATTTCTCATGTTAAAGGAGCGTTGAAATCTCATGTTGTAGAGATAAAAAACATGTGGGACCCATGTGTTAGAAAAAAATTATATGTGGGACCCATGTCAGCACGAAAATCGAAGGGTGTATAGGAAAGTTTGAATTATCATGTTAAATAAGAAATGTAAAATCCTTTTTATTATGATGAAACATTAAAAGTTGAAATTGGAAACTGATAGTCTAGTGTGATTATTGTTTAACTTTGCTGACTCGGGAAGTATTTTGTCTGAGAAAACAAGGCATGGACACTATGATATAGTGCAGGACATGCCAATAACTTGAATATGTATAATAAGAAAATCTAAATTCTTTTTCTTCTTGTAGTTTGCTTGTTCTTGATGCAGCCATTTTTACCTTGTGTAAATACTAGTAGATGGCTCAAACACGAAAATAAAAACATTTTTTTTCATTTAATTTGTGAATATTCAGCCAAAAAAACAAGATTTATTATAAAACATTCAAGTGTACTAGTTTACTAAAATATGCCTATATGCACTTTAAAATGTTTAGGTTTAGATGCTTGTTTTACCTACTCTATATAATGTTGAATAAGATATTACACTGAGAATCAAGTCCAAGGTATGGAATTATGCCCTGAATTTACCAGTTCTGCAATGAAATGTAGACTGTGATAAATCCCCTTTCTTGTTTGTTTCCCATTTAAAGCATGGGTTGTGTTCTTATTTTCTGCTCTCTACTATTTTGTTTGGTAGCAACAGCCGTGGAATTAATGGCATATTTTTTTATTCTTCATTTTGCTAAAACCCTGGTTCTTCAACTTTACATATTTTTCCTTATTGAGTGCCAGCAACTTTTTAGGAGCTTATTTCATTTTGAATTAACTAATCCTACTACCCTGATACAATTTTGATTAATGACTTGTAGTGAAGAAGAATACTAGCACACCCAGAGTTATCTTGAATAGCATCTATCTGTGCACATATCTTATGTTAAATAAGCACTTCAACCCAAAACTTTAAAGTGTTGGGTGAGGGTCTTTTTAATGGTTTATATTATATTCTCTAACACACCCCCTCACGCAAGAGTCCTTTGGGCTTGAAGCGTGGATATGACACAAGTCCATTATTAGTCTGTCTTGTACTGCACAAGCCCATTTTTTTGTCGCCTTGTGCTTTTCTTAATTCCACTTGAAAGTGGGGGGCGCTGAGGATCGAACTCGTGACCTCGTAGTCACTAAAGCTCTGATACCATGTTAAATAACCACTTCAACCCAAAACCTTAAGGTGTTGGGTGAGGGCCTTTTTAATGGTTTATATTATATTCTCTAAAGTCAAAATTGTTTATTATTTGTACTGAGGCCATACTTAATGTTTAGAATACAATAATAAGTGCTGGGAAGTCAAAGAAGGGAGCATGCTGACTCACATTCTTGTTTATGCATTTATATAGGTTACATTGGAAGCAGAAGTCACAAATAAAGGAGCACTTGCACTCTATGGTCGCCTTGGCTTTATTAGGGCTAAGAGGCTCTTTCACTACTATTTGAATGGAGTTGATGCTTTTCGTCTGAAACTTTTATTTCCCCGTCCAGAGTTGCACCCATCTCTGCCTATGATGGCAGATAAATATGAGAGCCATATGCATAGTGATCATGGTGATGCACCACTTGGAGAATGATTTGATTCCATCAATGATTGTGTATTCCCAACGAAACAAAAAACTTTTTGAGCATATTGCTCTATAATTGATTTCTCATATCAATTCTAATATAAATTTTTGTAGAATAATCCCTTTTATGTGAAATAACTATGTTTGGAAAAACTGAGTTTGATTTCCATCAAATATATTATTAGAAAGGGGTGATGATGAGCTTTAATTGTGACTAGACATCGACTCAAGATTAATCTTATAATCGGCTCAGAGAGTTGAAACTTATAGGGATATCCCGGAGTCGACTTGTCTCATAGAGATAATTAGGGTTGATATATCAAAAAAATATTTTATTTTATTTATTTATTTCAAAAGGTTTTTCAAGTTGTAAAAAAGTTTTTTTTGATTCACCTTAAATTAAACTAATTTAAATATGTATGAGCAGGGATATTCTCACTACAAAAAATTATCACTACCAACTCACTACCTATTTAATCACTATTTGATTAGTATTTTTTCTCTCTTCCAAAACTTTTTAGCATTCTCTCTCTTTGATCCAATGGTAATTAGATGGGTAGTAAGTTAATACTGAAAAAATTTAGTAGTAAGAATATCTTCCCTCATTGTTTATATGCTTAGTATCCTTTTGTCATAGACCAAATAGGGCCTTCGATGCTAGGTCAGCTGTCCAAAACTCAAAGAAGACATCAGGCATGGTCAAAACGTCGTCGTATTACTTCCACGCTGGACTACTTAACGGTGACTCAACAAACTAACGTTCCACGTGTGCTCCGTTAGTTGGCCGTTAGATGCCAACAGAAGGACAAACTTGGCACTATTTTTGTAAAATTAAGGGCAAAAATGAGCCTTTTTTATTGTTGGCGACCAAAAGGGGCTTCCTGAAAATTGTCAGGGACGAAAAAGAGTATTTACTCTTGTTTTAATTATACATATTTTTTTAAGAGTAAATACCATTTTTGGTCCCTGACAATATCCACGACACCATTTTTGGTCCCTAGCAATAAAAAGGGACATCATGGTCTCTTAAATTATAAAAAACAAGCCACATTAGTCCTTCTGTTAAATGTCATCCAACGGCCAATGTAACGGTGCACACTTGACACGTTAGTTTGCTGACACGGAATTGAGTAGTCCACCGTGGAAATGAGATGACGACGCTTTGAACATGACTTAAGTGGATGTATTATAAGCAGACGATCTTTGAGTTGAGATTACTCATCCACTACCTTGAACCTTACCGTTGTTAGACATACACACTAACTTTGGTGGTTACTTGCGAAGAACCCCAATGTTTACTGCTGAGCTTCGTTATTGGTGTTGTTTTTAATTGATTACGAAAATGGTTAATGTTTAAAGATGAGGATGTAATAAAGGAAAAAAAATTATCCGTAATTTAATTAACTCAATTACGGTAATTGTAACTACGTTTAATACCATATACAATGATAACATTACCGGTACCACCTAACGAGCTGTTACAATGCAAGAACTTGGTTAGTCCAAAATTCACAACATGCATGCGTCTCAAAGTCCCCAATATCCAGCATTATGTGGTTGGACTTCACTTCTAGTCTTTCTATGCAGAACCTCAAGCAACCCTGAGCGTCAAGATCACTGAATGAAGAGCACACAATCAGGAGTAGCCAAATGAATTGAATATCGAATATAATAACATTTTTTCATTTGACAAAACACCCAGCACAATAGTATATTTTAGACCAATATTCACATACATAGAGTATGTACACATTACATTCATTGGGGCATAGAGTACAATTTATATAAATTGAAGAAAAAGTTGATCAATGGAATGCCGACAGAAAGGAAAAAATTAATAAGCACCTATGGTTCCATGATGTTTTTGTTTATATGGCATTGGCTACGTTTGTTAAAGGATTAAGTATAATTAAGGTCCAAGAAACCAATCATTGCCTTTTATTTATGTTATGGAGGATCACATGTTAGGTAGGTATCTCATGTCAGGATGTATCTGCTAGCTTGATCTTAGTACCAGAAGCCAATAGAATTTTGTAATGCAGATGAATTAGGTGGTAAATCACAACAACAATATCAAACAGAGAAGAAAATCTTTCTACACAGCCTTAACCTTAATTTTAACCTTTCTGTCACCAAGCTTGTTCAGGCGCTTCCTCTATATTAAAAACAATATAACAGGGAAATTTTTAATTTTTATCCGAAAGGGATTTAATAACGGCCTTCATCTCCCTTCCACCACTGTTTGTAAAACTTTGTTTTTAGCAAAAAAAATATAAAAGCTTTCACCAAAAATAAATAAAAATAAATAAATATAAAAGCTATACACATATTGCCAAAAAGTGTCACCGTGAAAGCAGTACGACAAAATGCTTGTGGCATGGATATTTAATCAGTGTCATTTAGGAAAAGTCACAGACACAGGGTACGATTCTAACATAAAATATAGAATCTTATCTCGTTACCATTAAACAAAATTTACAGATGTTTGACATATAAAGCACTGAATACAATCAAATGGAGAAATGTGGTGCAGCTGCATTAACATCTCTTTCAGCCTCTACTTGATAAACACATAACGGATGTGACTAATTTTATGCCAATGCTCTCCTTCCTCCTTTTGGTATCGCTGCTTAAGTAATGTACAAGAATGAATATCCAAAACAGAAAAGAAGTTGGGTAGACCCTCCTCTGGCAAGTACTCAAGACAAGGGCAATCTGAAATAGATAAGGATTTGAGAGACTTGAGGTGAAGAAGACCCCTTGTGTTAATTATTCTTAGCTTTGAACAATTGCACAAGCAGAGATGATTAATATTGGGTGGCAGCAGACTCTCCTCTGGGAAGGACTCCACATTTTCAAAGTCATCACTAATACTTTTTTTTTTGGTTACAGAAAGGGGCAATGCCCCCACAAGTCATCACTAATACTTAATTCTTTCAAAGAATGAAGTCTGAAAATGAAGATTGGTGACGAAGTTTAGTGCGAAAGGCCACCAGGAGGAGTACCAGCTTCTTATAGATAGTTTGTGAAGAGAATTACAGCAACGTAAATCCAAAGAGAAGCATTTTAGATTTGGACCATTGAAGTCTGTAACATACAACTCTTCAAGAGAGGCATTGTTCAATAGAATTTGCTCCAGGTAGGACTCAATGACTCGAGTTCCACTAATGGAGACTTTTTTCAAGGTGGATGGGAATTCATTTACCAAAATGCTTTCACATCTGTCAAGCACTAACTCCTTAATATTAGGA
Organism: Gastrolobium villosum; assembly: GCA_032173675.1. Taxonomy (NCBI): domain Eukaryota; kingdom Viridiplantae; phylum Streptophyta; class Magnoliopsida; order Fabales; family Fabaceae; genus Gastrolobium; species Gastrolobium villosum. Next base: position 1,985 of record JAVKPL010001949.1, on the reverse strand, counting down.
GCCTTGGGAAGTGAAGCCTCCAGCTGTTGGCAATCCCTAATCATCAATTTTTCCAAATAAGGAAGGTGTTGAGGCAGGTCACTTTTCAACATGGGACAGTTTTGAATGGAAAGCTCTTTAAGACATGGGAAACCTTCACCATCATCCAAACAGAACCATTCCTTCCAATTGGGCATATCCTCAATGTGCAAAATTTCAAGGGACCCGAATGGTACATTTGATTAATTATTGCCATAAAATTCTCCATTAATAATCACTATTCGATGAAAGTTTATAATAGAAAGCTCTTTGAGGGAGGAGAGCTGTCCAAGTGGTGGCAAGCATGAACAGGATCGACATTCAAACAGTCCCATAAATACTAAACTGGAAAAATGACAATTCCCAAGCCAATCTGGAAAGCTATTGCCACGATAGCCTCCGATAATGAGGCTATTGAGGTACCCATCCGGTTGGAAGGCCTCCAAGACACGCTTTTCAATTATCGAGTCAGCTTGTGTACCATAGAAGGTCAAGAATAATTCTTCTAAATGTTTCTTATCTTTCAAATTGGCTTCTGCAGCATCTGCAGGATCAGTGACATTTTCCAACCCTGAAATCTTGAGTTTTCCTTGAAGATTGTTCAGTTTCGCCAACTCCTTAATATCAGATCCACAATGCTCTCCCACAACAAAATGAGTCAATGTCTGAAGATTGATTAGCCTTCCTATATGCTTTGGCATCTTGTTTATATCAATGCCTCTCAAGTCAAGATGTTGTAAATTGATGAGTTTGTAAAATTCTGAAGGGAGCTCAGTCAAATACAGGCACCACATCAATATCAGTGTCGGTAAATTATGCAGCATACAAATGGAAACAGGCAGCCTTTTAATCTGAGTGAAAGAAAGGTCTAGATAACGCAAAAGCTTTAAATTGCTTATCTCATCATCTAGCTCCAAGAGAGGATGATATTTGAATGATAACACCCGCAAATATTTTAGTCTTGAAAATAGAGCACGTTGTACATTGTTGGATATCTTGAGGTCTCATTTCCATATCAAACTTCGTAACCCATTACACTTGTAAATATGCTCTAATATTCTATCTTCGCCTTTTATTTTATTCGAATACCAAATGTGACGTGTCTTATCTGGGATATATTGCACTCTATCACCCTCTAGTCGCAAACAAAATTCTCCTGACACTGATTTTGCTAAATCATTGACAAGATCATGCATGACGAAGTCACCTCCTAATTGTTGGAAAAATGAAATACACTCAAGATGATTGAAGAATTCATCACCCAGCTCTTCTTCACTTTTATCTGTTCTGCAGCATTTCAACAATCCTTCTGCCATCCAAAGCTTGATTAATTCTTCCTTGTTGAACCGGTAACCTTTGGGAAACATGGAACAATAAACAAAACAACGCTTCAAATTGGAAGGAAGAATATGGTAACTCAATCTCAGTGCCGGGTTAATGTTATTATCAACCGATAAAAGCCACATATCAGTCTCCAATATCTTAACCCATTGACCTTTAGAGAATTTTGTTCACAAGAGATTTCCCAATGCTTTTATAGCTAAAGGCAACCCTCCACACTTCTCAACGATTTTCTTACCAATTGATTCAAGATTTGGATGATCACTTACATTCTTGTCATGAAAAGCATGTCTCTCAAATAAACTCCAACTATCCTTTATCTTCAATTCCTTTAAAGGAAGTACTTGGATAGATTTCATGACTGATGCTACCTTCATATCACGTGTTGTGACAAGAATTCTATTTCCAGAAGATCCATAGTTAAGGGGAACATGTAAGGCCTCCCAAAGTAACCAATTCTCATTCCAAACATCATCCAAAACAAGCAAATATTTCTTGCCCATTAATCTCTTCTGCAATTCAAGTTGGAGTGAATTCAAGTCTTCGGCATATGCTGAACCCTGAAACGACTTCAAAATTTCTTTGGTAACTCCAACAACATCAAAATATTCTGAAACATAGACCCA